>JABCMJ010044420.1:0-12354 GCA_014822125.1 Arbutus unedo | reverse complement strand
TTTGGACTGCACAAAAGGCATGCATATCAAACCTTTGCTCAGCTTCTCCTTGGTGAAGTGCTTGCTAATCTCTATATGTTTCGTTCTGTCATGTTGGACAAGATTATGAACAATGTTTATGGCTGTTTTATTGTCACAGTATAGTTTTATCGGACCATTATCTCCAATTCCCAGATCATGCAACAAGGGATGGAGCCACAAAAGTTCGCAAATACCATGAGCCATGGCTCTATATTCGGCTTCTGCGCTGGATCGAGCAACCACTGACTGCTTCTTACTCCACAAGGTAACCAAGTTTCCTCCAATGAAAGCACAGTAGCAAGAAGTAGAGAGTCTGTCATCTACGGACCCCGTCCAATCCGCATCAGTAAATATCTTTAGACGCAAATGACCATGGTGAGAGAATAAGATCTCTTTCCTGGAGCTGACTTGAGATACCTCAAGATATAATAAACAACATCCATATGTGCGATGCGTGGATCATGCATAAACTGACCAACGACCCCCATAGCCTATGAAATATCCAGTCTAGTGTGAGTTAAATAAATCAAATGACCCACAAAGTCTCTGATATCTATCTTTATCAGTACGTTCTCCCGTATCTCCACTAAGACGATGATTAGCCTCAATAGGAGAATCTGCAGGTTTATAACCTAACATACTTGTTTCCTCCAATAAATCAAGAATGTACTTCCGTTGGGAAATAAAAATACATTTATCAGACTTCACCACTTCCATCCCCAGAAAGTATTTCATTGATCCTGTATCTTCAATTTTAAATTCTTGAGCCAACTGAGTTTTAAGGTCAGAAATCTCACCCTCGTCATTTCCTGTTATCATCATATCATCAACATAGACAATAAGAGTATCAATCTTGCCTCCACTTCCTTTGATAAACATAGTATGGTTAGCATAGCTCTACCGTTATCCAAATCCCAACATAGCTTTCGGAAACCTATCAAACCAAGTTCTTAGTGATTGTTTTAACCCATACAAGGCCTTTCTCAATTTACGCACTTTTCCTTCACTTGCAGATGAGGGAAAACTAGGCGGTATCGACATATAGACTTCCTCTTCTAAATCACCATGAAGGAAAACATTTTTCACATCAAACTGTTGAATAGGCCAATTTAGATTTGTAGTACAAGAAAGTAGAGCCTATACAACATTCATCTTCGCTACCAGAGCAAAGGTCTCTTCATAGTCAATCCCATCGGTTTGAGTGAAACCCTTAGCAGCAAGTCTCGCCTTGTATCTTTCAACTGTGCCATTTGTATTCTGTTTTCCTTTGGGAAGAGATACTAGTTCCCAAGTACTATTCCTTTTCAAAGTTATCATCCCCTCTACCATAGCTTCCTTTCACTTAGGTACCCTAATTACATCCTGCCAATTTTGTAGAATAGATATAGAAGAAAGAGAGGAAACAAAGACATGGTACGAAGGAGACATGCGATCATATGAGACAAACTGAGAAATGGGATGTTGGGTACACTGTCTAACGCCTTTCGGAGAGCAACATGAATATTAAGATCACTTGACTCAAGAAAGGATGGTTCAATCGGAGAAGATTCATTACCTGATAAGTCAGCAGTAGAGTCTAGGACTGGAACTGGTATTGGTGATTGGCAAGATGGCATCACACATGAAGATTTGTCTTTTCTCTTATATGTCTTCAATACAGCTGGCTTGGCAAGCTATTGGTCATGCCCAACCTGTTCACCAGTGTCCTTGCTTACCCTGTTAACAGATATAAGTTCCTCTCTATCAATAGTGGATATGGCCTTCTCCCCCGCACTAGGAGACGGTAAAAACTACATGTCTTCCTCCTTAGCAAATGAGGCTCCCCCTGAAGAGATGGAGTGGAAGGAGAGTAAAAGGACTAGGTATCCCAAAAGGTAACATCCATAGAGATAAAAAACTTTCGAGAGTAAGGACGCAATACTTATAGCCATTATGGGTAGACGAGTACCCAATAAAGACATACTTATGAGCTTTAGGACCCAACTTGCCACCCACGAGGTGGGACACATGGACAAAACAGACACTGCCAAAGTCTCTCGAGGAAAGAGAGAAAACCAGAAACGTGCGGGGGAGACACGCAATAGGAGTTTTGAAGTGGATAACGCTAGAAGGCAGACGTTTGATAAGATACGTAGTGGTCAAAATCGCTTCTCCCCAAAAATATTTGGGAAGATGCATGGTGATTAGAAGGGAGCGAACAACTTCAGCAAAAATGACAATTCTTGCGTTTAGCAACCCCATTTTGTCGTGGGGTGTCAACACAAGTCGTCTGAAAGAGAATATGATTATCCAGATAGGCCTGAAAGGCCCGATCAATATACTCGGTGCCATTATTACTGTGAAGAATTTTAATGTTGGTTTCAAATTGTGTGTGCACCATCCGATGAAACAACGTGAAACAAGAAAATATCTCACTTTTGGACTTGAGTAAATATACCCAATTAATATGAGAATAACTATCAATAAAGGTAACAAACCAACGAAAACCTTTAAGAGAGATAACAGGAAGGTCTCCAAATATCAAAGTGAATAACCATAAAAGGAGAGACACTTCTTTTATTAATAGGAGCATAAAAGGAACGTTTATGTTTCCCAATTTCACAAGTTTCACAAAAAAACTTGGTCAAATGAGGAAATTTTTTTTCTAAAATGCCAAAAAAAGAATGACTCTATCTCTAGTGCCACTAATGCAGTAAAGAAAGATCAGAACTACTATCTGCGTGTAGGGCCTGACCATAGGACAAAGGTGGCGAAGGTGCAGACTCTAAAAAATAGAGATCATCATGTGCTTTATTGCTGCCAATCACCTTTCCCGTATCTAGTTACTGAAAAACACAATGAGAAGGAAAGAATGTAATAGAACAATTTGCAGAACGGGTAAAGCTACTTACAGAGAGCAAATTAGTAGCAGAATTTGGAATATGTAGAATTGAAGAAAGAGAAATAGAGGGAGAAATAGCGAATGAAGCCTTTCTTTGAAATAGCAGATAGATATCCATCTGTTATTTTGATCTTATCTTTACCAGAACAAATAGATTAAGAATAAAAAAAGACAAACAACTTGTCATATGGTCTGATGCATCGGAGTTGATAATCCAAGGAATACTAGAAGAGGCAGTAAAAACACTAGCTAAGATACCTGAGCATACTAAGTGGAAGGAGAAACGGTGGAAGTAGAAGCAATAGTAGACGGAGAATTAGCTCGAGCCATAAAGCGCCTGAGAGCTTACATCTCCTCCTGAGAAAAACCACCAGTAAGATCAGAAGAGGACTGAACTCCAGAGTCAGCCAAAGTAGAAACTGTAGACTTGGACCCATTAGCCTGAGCCAGATACGCGTAGATCCATGACCACGACCACCATGGCCACCTCTCTTGTCATGAGGAGGGCGACTATGTAACTTTCAACAAAAATTCCTGGTATGTCTGGTATTGTCGTAGTAATTACACCGGAGAGGGGCACGATCAGTAACGCCACTGCTAGCACCAGGTTGACCACTCGGTGGTGGAGTGGCCACTAAGGCAGAACGAGTAGAAGTAGGAGTATACAACATAGCACCCCGCTGACTCTTCTCCTGCTGAACGATGGCATAGGCCTCGCCCAAGGATGGAAACGGAACACGACCCAATACCTACACCATAATCTGATCATACTCCATATTAAGGCCAATCAGAAAATTATAAACACATTTTTTTTCTAGCCGCTGGAGCCATTTAGTAGCATCTTTAGTACATACGGCTTGAAATCCCTGATAATAATCAAACTCCTGCTAGGCATGACTCAAATCGACATAATATTCAGCGATCGACCGATGGTGTTGATTCAATGTACGAAGTCTCTTCCTCAATTCAAAACACTGAGCATCATTACCCTGCTGAGAATAAGTACAGGTTGCAGTGGTCCAAATGTCACGTGGAGTCTCAAGAAGCAAGAAGGTATGGCGGAGATCAACTCTCATAGAGTTAAACAACAAAGTCATGACTAATGATTTCTGAGACTTAAAACTTTTTCAGTTTAGCAAGTGCCTCTGGTTAAGTAATTAGACCCTCAATTAACTTAGCCATCCGTCGAGCTTCAATGGCCAAAGTAAACGTGCGAGATCAAATCAGATAGTTGGTACCGTCCAATTTAATAGGGCAAATATCCAAAGTAATGTTATCAAGAGGCCTGATTCGTAGTACTTGCACTACCGACAACAATTTTTAGATTGTCCGCCATGGGTTACAATGATAAGAAACCAAGGGATATATCCAAAATAATGCAGCGAGCTCCGAATAACCAGCGAAGACCACCAACAGTGTGGAGGTCAAAGAACCAACAGGTGTGGAGGTCAGAGAGAACACCGGTGAACCAACAGTTTGTGACCAAGCACAAACACCATATATCAGAGAACACAGATCAAATACCACAGATTAGAGAGCACAAGGAGAACACTGGTGAACTAGCGATCTCACAGATCGCAGCAGTAGGTGGCGTTGGCAAGAATGGCGACGACCGGCGACAACAACTAACAAAGGTAAGAGACAGAGAGAGAGAGAGAGAGAGCCAGATCGAGGTCGCGCGCGAGAGAGAAAGAACTCAGATCGTGATCGCGACAACCGGCGGCGGCGGCAGTGCGAACGACGATGGCCGACGGCGGCAACGGACGGCGGCTAGGTCATAAAGTTAGATATTAGGGTTAGGGTTTCAGTTGGTGGTGAGAAAACTCAACAGAAAAAGAATCATTTTAGGATTTCAGTTGGGTGTTGAGAAAACTCAATGAGTAGAAAAGCAAGGAATTGTTCGATCAAGGCAGAAGCAATGATCGTAGCTTTGATACTATTTTAAGTTTTGGAATCCCCAAAAGTTGAGGTATACATTTCATTGCAATCAATATATAAGTACAATAGGAACATAATTACACTACAACCCCCAACACTAAGCTAATTACATAATTAGAGTAATTGCTCAACTAATATACATATGGGCTCATATCTTAACAGTAGATTATGTCTGATTGAAATTTGATGTTGATACTTTTTTGCACCTCCAATTACTGTTCCTTGTTCCCGAAGGATGTTCGTCCCAGGTAACATAGTTGAAAACATGCACACATGCTCAACAAATCCACAGAAAGGCAGGTTATGCATTTTTAGGCTTAATCATGTGTTGAAACAACCTGCAAAATTCTATGAATGTGGATAGGATGCAATTTCGATTGTGGCAAGATAAGGTTCATGTAAGCTGATGAGAGTATCTATCTTTACCCTTCCCCTTTCCTCTTCAATTGTTGTACATCTCCTACTCAAGCAACAGTACATGTCTCCCTAAATCGACTTTTCAAAATGCTTGTTTTGCAGGTGAATGCTTGGTGCGAGGAATGAACCATGATCATGTATCTAAGTTGATATTTTTAATAAAGCTTTCATTGCACCTGGACGTGTTGCTTTTGGTTTGTTGAAGATTGGAACTTGTAATGAACTTTTGCAGTATCGGTGTTGTGAACAGCAATCACATTGTTACGTATTTTGCTAGGATAAAAGTATTGAAGTTATTTTCTCTCCCATTTTCTTATGTGTTAATTGCCTTCTTTGATTGGGTTGCAATGTCCAACTGAGTGGTACAGACCATTTTCGTTCTTCAACATGCCGATTGGCTCTGCAGGCATTTTGGTTCATATCAATGTATGGAGTGTGATTTGCACCTTGATTTTCAAGTTTCCAAATGTATTGATAACAAACGCAAATACAAACATGTTCAGGTGCATATGCATTGAAATATATATTTTTGAAACAATCGAGGGGTTGACCGGAAAGTTTTCCGGCCGGAGGCAGCTGGCAAGATCCAATGTAGCAGCTCCATGATCATTTTAAAGGACACTAGAAATTCTGTTGTGTTAGGGAAGATTGCTGGAACTAATTCTGGGGTTGTGTCACTTACCGTCTGGCATACAAGGTTGATTCTCAAAGGGTAGAATTTGTAGGGAAAAAAGTGTGCAACAGATACACTCAGGAATCTAGAAAATATACATTTATTCAATACAATATGTGAATTGAACTACAGTACGTGAATTGAAATACAAAACGATAACAGAATTATTAAATTGAGTCATGTGTTTAACACAGTTTCTTTAAGAAAAAATCGTTACCTTACTGTAGGTGTTGGAGGTTTTCTACAGTGTCGTCTCTCAGAGTAAAATGATTTTGTTGAATAGAGTAACACTCAATTCTATCCGCCTATCTAACTTTTTGTGTTTGTTTCTTTTTCACTTGAAAGAATAAATTCGGAAATAATAGATGAAATTCAAGTGTATCTAGTAACCAATACTAAAAACGAGATTGGTTTATAAATAGGAACATGGAAGACCTTTGGAATGCCACAAGTCTTTGGTTGGTAGCCATGAAGGAGGATTATGGAGATTTAAGTGAAGACTCTTGGGTGTGTAATGGAAGATACTCTCCAGTTATCAATAAATTTTTTAGTGTTCATTTCATTCACTCCCTCCGAGACCCTCCGAATTTTGAGTAGAATTTTGGTACGGTGGTGAGTTGGGGCCAGCTTTGCCAACTCTAGGAACATTAAAGTCTACAGGATTCACATATTTTTTGCCCCAAGACAAAAACTACCAAGTAGCTGTAATTTACATAAGAGGGGTAATTGGCGGAAGAAGGGAGACTCGTCTGGTGGTCCAGACAAAGGAGAAGATGGTAAAAATACACGTAAAGCATCTACATCAACAGAAAAGCAGTATCAGGATGCTATGTGGGTAGGTGGGTGTCTGTTTGATTGAACAATAAGCATCAGATTATATATTCCTTTTTTTGATCAAAATTCTTATATCCGCATTAAACATTTATCGAATATATAAACTCACAAGATGTGATATAAAGAATACTTTAATCAAATCACTATTATTCCGATTAGATTATATGTATCATCTTATTATTAGTCTCATCAAACAAACGATTCTATGAAGTATAAATCACGAAGACTATTGATCTTGGTAAAAGAGAAAATATGTGTTCACAAATCTCTATACGCAGATGCAAGATGTAGATGCATGTATGTTTAAAATTATTTGATCGAAATAATGTTAGAAAATAATTTTTGGAAACCATAATTTTAGTAAAATTTGAGCTAAAATAAAAATGGGTCTTATATAATTTTATGTGTGGGTGCAAGTGGTAATTTGTTTACTTTCATTTGGAGAACAATATTATGTATTTGGTTGAGCAAGTTGCAATGCACAAACTCGTTCAGTAGTTTTGTAGATTGTTGCTTTTACAAGGCGTGATTATTGTATTCTGAAAGGCAAATATCGTTTAACTCGTAGCATAACAGCGATGGCAAATTATCTTAATAAGATTGTGTCAAACATAAGTCTCGATCATTTTTCAAATTCTTGAAGTATATAATTTGTTTACCGGTCACTGTAAGCTTTATTCTACTATTTCTTTTTCTAATTTTTTCATGTTGAATTAATTAATTCTAGTATGCTGCATATTCTTATTTTGCCTAACAAGTAATTATATCAAAATAAGTCCAAGTGATCCTATCAAATTTGGCCCAATTGGCATAACTTTTTTTTCCTTAAATTTCTTGTTTGTATTCAATTTTTTTCGCAATTATTTTGACCTCAATATTTTATAGATTATTAGTCCGTCTTAATGAGAGAAATCCAAAAAGTATAAAAATTATGTCCAAAAACTAAAAAAATGGTCATCGAAGATGATGAATAAACATAAAAAAATCTCTGTTTTTTAATTATATTTAGCTTTTCTTTTTTTTTTAAAATTTGGTCAATAATAATTTTTCTGAAAGTTTTTCCTGAAATGAATTAATAATTCACAAAAAATTAACAAAAAACAAAAAATTATACATGAGAACAAAAAATTAATCTAATAAAAAAGTCAAATCAGATGAGGCCAAAGTAACAATATATTCAAACGTAAAGAACAATTTCAAACACACATTCACATAATGTACACATTGTTGTGCATATTTTTATCCATAATCCAAACTTGTTTAGCCTTATCGAATAATTTATTTAGTCTTCTTATATTTATTTTTATGTTTGATAGGTATTTTAGAAGCTTGATAAAAAATAAAGAAAGATGAAATTAGTGAGAGCGAAAAAAGAAATTGGAAAAGACTAGAAATATTAAAAATCATTTTCCCAACTTGTAATTATGTGCTTAATTTTTACGTCAATGCATCTTTCATTCCTGATGTGTGTGTGTATATATATAAGTCGCTTCCGTGTACCAATATTTATTTATGTTAATATTAAACTAATATTTAAATTTTTTATTCTTGATTAAATGTTAATGATTCGAATTGGTCAATGTGTTTAAAACATCTTTTTAAGGGTACTTGCGAGAAATCAATTCAAAATATTACCAAAAAAGCTTGATCGTTCAAAATACTAACATAAACCCTTTTATGAACTACTGCTTAGATCAAACGTTTTTCGGTAATATTTTGAGCTGATTTCTTGTAGGTATCCTTAAAATATGTTTTAAACACATTGAATAGTTTGAATTATTAAAATTTAATCAGGAATGAAAAATTGAGAAATTAATTGTCTAAAAAAATATTGGTTTATAGAGTTTTTCTCGTATCTATCTATCTATCTATCTATATATATATATATATATATATATATATATATACTCACACACACAATTGAGGGGAAGTTTTACAACTCCAAATTTCATGCAGCTGTCACGCTTTTGCAATAACCATGAATCAAGATTGTCATGGAAGAATTTCCTAACACCAGGCGTTTTTCTTCTTCTCCGTGTTTCACTCCGTTGACTTTGATCATGTCGATGCCTTTTTCTTCCCAATGGTTCTTCTTCTCTGCTCTTTCACATCTTCTGAAAAAACCCATTATGCTTCCGCACTTGCATTAATTTTTTCATTTACCCGTATCTCACAATTCAAACTTTCTCCAATGGCTGCAACAACAGTCCATGAAGCCTCCTCTTCCACCTCCCACTTCGCTTACCAAGTGTTCTTGAGTTTCAGAGGCAAAGACATCCGCAAAACCTTCATCGACCACCTCTACACAGCTCTAATACAAGCAGGAATCCATACCTTTAGCGATGATGATGAGATTGAAAGAGGAGAAGATATAGAGTCAGAACTCAAGAAAGCAATTGAGCAATCCAGGATTTCGATCATTGTTTTCTCCAAAGACTATGCTTCTTCCACATGGTGCCTTGACGAACTGTTGAAAATTGTGGAGCGCAGGAGGATTTGTGGACAGGTTATTTTCCCTGTTTTCTATGATGTGGATCCGTCTCATGTCAGGAAACAGACTGGGGAATTTGCACAAGCATTTGGCAGGTATGAAGAGGTTATCGAGGGGGAGACCGATGAGAGGAAGAAGGAAAGGATGGAAAGGGTGAAAAGATGGAGGGAGGCTCTCACTGAAGTTGCAAATCTTGGAGGGAAAGTCCTGCAAAATGAAGCTGATGGGTAATTTCCATGAAAAGTAAACATTATGGAATTTTTTTAATTGTTCAAGTTCCTACCATGAAATGCTATATAACTACTGTATGGCTGTCTGCAAAAGTAATCACATGAAGATAACCTGTAAATTGGTGAAACACTTTCAAATGATGGATGAACCAGTAAGAGTAAATGAAGATAGTATAACAAATTGGTCAAAAATTGAGATAAATGATCCATTGGATTAGCTAATTTTTATTTTTCAGTTCTTTTTTTTCGCCTTTCAGCTGAGTAGTGGTGGTGTTACTGAGAAGTCACATCCTTCCGATTCACATAAATTGGAAGTAGTGGTCATCTGCAGTTTGTCAGTCCTAGTATCTTCCTTGCCTTTGAGAGTGTAATTAGGTTTTTCCTCTTTTTGACACGAATTGTGAAGCACAAGAAGATTTGGTTGCAGTTTCTACTCAACTGCTCATCTCTTTTATGTTTAATCTTGTTATACATCATTGTGCATAGCTGCTGCATAAGACTGAAACAAAATTTTGGAAATTAAATGCAAGACTTTTTCCTGCTAATGGAGAGCTTAGATAAGTTAGTTTGTGTACTTGTCGTTCATGTCAACTCAAGACTTTGCTTGCTATGCTTTGTAGGCACGAGTCAAGATTTATCCAGGAAGTTGTTAAACAGATTGCAAGTAAATTGAATCGCACAGTTTTGAATGTTGCATCACACCCAGTTGGTATAGATACTCGCGTTAAGAACATTCATTCGTGGCTACAAGATGGGTCGACTGAAGTTGGTGTAATGGCAATTTATGGTATGGGTGGAATAGGGAAGACCACAATTGCAAAAACTGCTTATAACCAAAACTTTGACAAGTTTGACGGTAGCTGTTTTCTTGCAAATATTCGAGAAGCTTCAGAACAGCCCAATGGTTTGGTTCGTTTACAAAGGCAACTTTTGTCAGATATTTTGAAGAAGAAGGCTGAAAAGGTGCACAATGTTGATGAAGGAGTCATTAAGATTAAAATGCCGTAAGTTGCAAAAGAGTTCTTCTTGTTCTCGACGATGTGGATGATTTAGAGCAATTAAATGCTGTAATTGGGATGCGACTATGGTTTTATCCTGGAAGTAAAATTATCATAACAACAAGGCATGAGCGATTGCTAAAGGCTCATGAGGTGTGCGAGACATATAGGGTTAAGGAACTGGATGATAAAGAATCACTTCAGCTCTTTAGTTGGCATGCCTTTGGACAAGACCATCCTGTAGAAGGTTACTTGGAGCTCACAGAAAGAGTTCTACAGCATTGTGAAGGGAACCCGTTAGCACTTCAAGTCTTGGGATCTTCAATGTCTGGAAGAAAAGTAGATGTTTGGGAGAGTGCAATAAAGAAATTGGAAGCAATTCCAGACAGTCAAATCCTTAAAAAACTTAAGGTTAGCTACGATTCTCTCAATGATGACCATGACAAGAACTTATTCCTGGATATAGTCTGCTACTTTATCGGAAAGGAAAAAGATTACGCGGTTACAATACTAGACGAATGTGATTTTTTTTCTGTGGTTGGGATTCAAAATCTGATTGATAGATGTCTCTTAATGATTGGTGAAGATAACAAGATGAAGATGCATGACTTAATACGGGACATGGGAAGAGAGATTGTTCGCCAAGAATCACCAGAGGAGCCTGGGAAGCGTAGCAGACTATGGAATTCTAAGGACTCCCTATTTGTATTATCTGAGAAAACAGTAAGTAACATGTTTCTCACTTCTGTTTTGTGTTTTATTGTATGTATGTAAGTTGATTGTTGAATTTCCTGTTATCAGGGTACAGAAACAGTCAAAGGTCTTGTGCTTGACATGCAAATGTTTTTGGAAGTTAAGTCTGTTGGAACAATCTTCAGTATGGAATCTAATTACGCAAAACGAAAGCGTTCCCAGGAAATTCTTGACGAATTGCTGCTGATGGACCAAGGTAGGTCACTGAAACGAAGACGACTTGACTTCTCAAGGCACTCAATAGATGCTCTCTCAAAAATTTCTAACGAGGCAGGCTTGAAAACACATGCATTTGCAAGGATGCACAAACTGAGACTACTTCTGCTCCATTATGTTAAACTCACTGGCTGCTATAAGGAATTTCCTAAAGAGTTGAAATGGGTCTACTGGCGTGGATTTCCCTTAAAATATATACCCAATGATTTTCCTCTGGAGAGCCTTGTTGCTCTTGAAATGCGTAACAGCAGCTTGAAACAAGTTTGGAGAGGAACCAAGGCATGTTAAATTAGATTATTTACTCTTGTGATTAGTTAGGTACTCAAGAACTAATTTCACATCATTTGTTGATTTTCTTTTCTTGTCTTTTCTTTTTTCCCCTGGTACAGGAGCTTAAGTTATTGAGATTTCTTAATCTCAGTCATTCCCATGCCCTTACTAAAACCCCCAACTTCTCTGGACTCCCTAATCTCGAAAGGTTGATTCTTAAAGATTGCATAAGATTGGTTGAAGTTCATGAATCCATAGGAAAACTGGAGCGACTGGTTTTTCTGAATCTAAGTGATTGCAAAAATCTTCGGAAGCTTCCAGAAAGCATTTGTGAGCTGAAATCCCTGAAAAATCTCTCTCTCTCTGGTTGCTCAAATCTCTTTGAGTTGCCTACCGAACTCGGAAAGCTTGAATCCTTGATGGTGCTCCATGCAAACAAAATTGCTGTAAATCAATTGGTGCCAACCACCGGTGAGTTGAAATCATGGAAGGCACGTTTCTGGTCTTGGGTATCCAGAAGAAGTAAAACCCCAGAGTCTATTGGATTATCTTTAGCTTCTTTGTCACACTCACTAGTGAAATTAAGCCTCGCAAACTGCAATCTTTCAAATGATGCTGTTCCCATTGATCTC
>JABCMJ010044419.1:0-15928 GCA_014822125.1 Arbutus unedo | reverse complement strand
AGGCTTATGTGCAACCGTCCATTATTATCCAAGGGTCACAAGTTTCAAAAACACGTTATTCCCTTATTGATCAAGTGTACTAAATTTGACAGGCGCAATTATTTGTGGAGTGACCCTAATATGAAACATTGCTCTACTTTTTTTGAAATCTGATGTCGTCTCACCTGTGAATCATCTGGCCATGATCCCTTTCTTGTCCCTTCAGCCTCGCTGTTCCCATTCCCCTAGCCGGTCCGAGTAGTGTCCGAATTACGTATCATCAATTATCATGTTTTTCCATTAAAAAACCTTTGTAGATGAATCCATGGCTTATGGTGTAAAACATGCATTTTCCCTTTTCTTTCTGGTAGTTCAACTATCAACAATGTTTATCATTTTCTTCATTCAAGAAGTATAACTCATAACATCAACCATGATTCAATGTAAGACATGCATGTAGTCAATTCAATAGTTTGAGTAAAGGTATAAGGAAACTCACTTGGAGTGCATCACAATCTCTCGCCACATACTCACTCTACTGGTGATCATACTCCGGACTTAACATTAATCGACGAACGCGACTTTTAGCTTATCATAGGAGAAACACTAAATAACAATGACTTGAAGACACATGTCCTATATGTTGTCCGACACGTCTTAGGATACGGGCAAAATAGTCCATCACAAGGCCCCCATTGAATGGCTCGGGACCTACACAATAATGGAATTGTCTATAATGTTCTACGTCCAGCATAGATGGGTTTGGGTGATCATGAGGTCAAAAAGGAAGGTCTGGGATTTTAAATTATCGAAGCAGAAAACTTGGCAGATTTGCAAAAATGTACATTGGCCGAAATCAGTTCCGGAATCATATCATATCGTGTCCAAAGTTTATGATATTCAATAGGATGCTAGTTTAAGATGTTAGGAACACTTTTCATAAAGAATACAAAGTCCAGAAACGCCCTTAAATGGGGTAAAAACTTGAGAGAACAGAATTGGTCCAAAATATACGCAATTTACTAAAAATGATTTTTTTTTCTCTAGATCTAACATTTGGATCTGATTGATTCAAGTTGGAGAGGATAGATGACACATCGAATTTAGCTTTTTATAGTGTCCCACAAGGTCTAGGGAGGCTTTCAAAGTTGGCGAAAAAAACTCAGAGATTCTGAAGTGGTATCCGGATGGTGTAGCAGACTTGCTGCCGGTCATCTAGTCGGTCACCTGCTAGAGTTTGTCCCACATTAATTACTTATGACCTCCAAAACTAGTTTATGAACCTATGTGGCTTCCTCATTGCCAATTGGTTTTGAGTTGGATGCTTCAACATGGTGTCCGAGCAAGGGTTTTTAGGCTTTTGGACAAAACGCTCTTAATTGATTGTCCTATTGTTTGGCTTCAAATGCACTCTATTTCGTTATGATATCTGTGTGACAGATCTGTTGTTTACCTCTCCATGTGCAGGTTAGGTATTGAACGTGCGGGAGAGTGCTAGAGTTTGTTCTACATTAATTAATTATTACCTCCAAAACTAGTATATGAATCTGGACAGCCTCTCCACTCATGGCTAATTTGTTTTGAGTTGGATGCTTTAATAGTTCGAATTGAAATCCGGTCATTAGATCGGATGGATGTTTGGAAGAGTAGCAAGGGCTAGAAATCAGCCGAAAAAACGCCATGTTTGCGGGTCTTAAGCTCATAAACTAGTGTATAACGTATGGTCTGCTGCCTAAGTTTCTAACCCATGCTCAATTGAAGGGAAAGTACAAGGAAATACTATATTTGAGGAGTTACCTCGAGTCTTGGTGTTTGAAGGAGAAACCAGGGAAGAAGAAGAAACAAAAGCTCAACTTTCTGTCTAAGAAGAATATCAGCGGAAGAAAGAAAGGGGGAGAGAGTTTATATAGAGAAAGAGACGAGTGAAGGAGAGGAGGGGAGATGGATGATGTTGAAGCCTAAGCAGGTTAGGGACAAGATGGGAGGTCCTGGTGATGGCTGGTGATATTAGTCAAAAGGAAAGTGGCTAACATTTGGGAGAAAACGGCTGGGAAACACATTTGGATTTGAACCACTCATGACCGAAGATATATGCATGTGCAAGGATTTAATTGGGGAATGGGGTCACGGAATTCCACTTTTGCCACGGACACACCCAATAGTTACTTAGTGTATCCGACATCTCCTTGGTAATTATTGATTCAAGTACCCCAACCAAGACAAAATTATTGATTTAAACGCTTCTAATTCGTCGTGCAATACTTAGTCACCTCTAAATGGGTTGTCATCTGACAATTTTGCTCTCTGTGCGCATGTTTGTATATCCATATGTGTAAGATTAAGTTGCATGTGAAAGAGGGTGTTGGATAGCTTGATAAGTATTTTTTTCGGGCTATTCGTTAATAGCGTTAGCATTTGGGAAGGTTGGTGCTCACATTTGATTCTATGTTAAAGTAGTTTGCTTGTTGCTCCTACACAATGACTGAAGTTCCAATTCCTTTTTGATTAGTTATTGGATGTCTATTTCCCTCTTTTTTTGGATAACTTTTTTTTTTGGGGGGGATAAACATGTCTATTTCCCCCACTGCTTTACCATCTCCTATTGTCTATTATTAGCTTATGTTGGCTCATTAGGTTTTTCTTACTTTGAATCTTTTCTTGATTTTTCTATGAATAGAGAATATGTTTTGTACTTCATTGCCTTTTGGATTCAGTTTTGCGTGCTTTCCTTCTCCAAAGCATGTGTTTGCTACTATTGAAAATTTGAGTAATGAAGCTACAAAAGATTTGAGTAATGAAGCTACACTATATAATTTCTTAATCTTTAGATGAATTCATGGTAGCAAAGCAAGCAATTAATCTTGCCTTAAAATCTCAGCATCGAATATCTAAATACTGTGGCCACTTATGAAGGAGTGTTTGCGAACGATTAAGAGGGTAGATTGAAGATATTAATGGCCTAAGTTGTCATACCCCAAACTCTAAGAGTATGATATGAGCAAGAAAAAAAAAACCATAACACGATCACAATATAATTAAAATCCATCATAATTATAAAAACAATAAAGAATAATACTTTACATCAAATCTCTAATTTAAATAATTGATCAAATAAACCGGGTCCACAACTGCCTAGCAAAACAAAAGTTCAACAACTAGCAAATAAACCTGACACTAAGCTTCGAGTTATTCCCCCAAGGCACTAACCCCTTGGTTCTCCATCAGTACCTAAAAATATTATTAATACAACAACATAAGCCAAAGTTTGTATAGGATAAAATGCTAAAAAAGAGGAATGAGGATTAAAGTTTGTTCCATATCCAAACATATGAATTTTACTTTAGTACAAAACTATAGGGTCCGGATAAGGTTTATTTATACGTTTATAATAAAGAAAACTACATGCAATACATGAGACTCCATCACAATCGGCGATCAATGCCACCTGCGTGGAAACCTACGCTCTATTCCCATCACAAATCCCCGCGGAAGCCAAATTTCAGTTCCAGTCTGAAACCAAATTCCAGTATCAGACTTTAAATCATTTACGGACTTTCGCCGAGGGCCTACCCTTACATGGAGAACCATGCACTATATTTACGGTCTTTCACTAAAGGCCTACCCACATACGGGGCATCCTACAGTCGAGTTAACAAACTAGCATAGACAAAAACACCCCTCACCCAATCGCTTTTTACAGATTTGCACCAATGGATCACACAGACACCAATTGAAGGTAATCACAACACTGGCCTGTGACCATATGAACATTACACGACTTGTTCCAGACCCGAACATCATGCTAAACCAGATAGATCAACCAAAAGTTGTACATAAATTAAAGAATTTTTTTTTCTATTTTTACCGAAGTCACTCGAGAGGCCTTGGAGCTCGTTCGAGCACCAAAAACATGCTTATTGTCCAAAAAAAACTTTCCATATCAAGAAACGTCGACTTGCACTTGCAATTTCTAATTTAACTTTCCGGAATCCTTGCTCCTAGCTCATATTCACATAGGTAACTCATAAGAATAAGACGTTCAACTCGCTACAATTTAGCCTTCGTGACTGCTTCTACTGACAACCTAATAGAACCTAAAATCGAATAGATTTCTTGAGCGGTCTCCACGAACTTTCTGCTATGTTTTCAGAACACAAACAAAATACGTTCAGACCATCAGTTTCTTCCAAAAACACATTCGGATTATGCGTAAGGTAGTATAGAAACATTAACCAATCATGATATCCCCATCAAAGCACGTAACGACACTTGAAATGAAGATCTCACTGACCTTGAACTGAAATTAATATAAATCCTACCTCAAATTCAAGATTCTGACGAAAACCCTAACTTGTGCAAAACTCCTTCGATTCACCGCGAGACGGATCAATCCTAGGTTTGACTAGGAGCCCTCGTTACCGGGATCGATCTTCCTCCTTTGTGTTCTTCGAGAATCTATGGTTCGGATGTATTGACTCCCAACACCAAAAAACCGTACGACCGAGTGTGAGAAAAAATGATAGACTATAATTTTAGGTTTGCGTGTGGTGATTCTTAGGGTTTTAGACAGATTTTGTAACCGCGAATATCATAATTACACTATAACCTGTCAAGTCCAATAAAATCCCAATTCGACTCTAAACTTCCGGAATTATCATTAAAACCCCAAAAAATTTCAATTGTTGAATTTTTACTCAATATAGGAAAAATAATTAAACTTGTTAAGATATGGGCCCATATGTATATTAGTTGAGCAATTAGTCTAATTATGTAATTAGCTTAGTGGTAGGGATTGTAGTGTAATTATGTTCCTATTGTACTTAGATATCGTTACTTTTGTCTTGATTGAACGATTCCATATTTTTTTACTCATTGAGTTTTTTCAACACCTAACTGAACCCCTAAAACGATTCTTTTTCCTTTGAGTTTTCTCACCACTAACTCAAACCCTAATCTCTACCTTGATGACCTAGCCGCCGCCGCTTGTTGCCTTTAGTTGCCGTTGCTGGCCATCGCCGTTCGCGCCGCCGCCATCGCTGCCATTTGTCGCGATCGCGATCTGAGTTCTTTCTTTCTCTCTCTCTCTTGCGACCTCTATCTGTTACTCTCTCTCTTTTACCGGTGTCAGTTGTCATCGCCAGCCGTTGCCACCTGTTGCTGCAATCTGTGAGATCGCTGGTTCACCAGTATTCTCCTTGTGCTCTCTGATCTGCTGTGTTTGTGCTTGGTCACAAACTGGTGGTTCACAAGTGTTCTCTCTGACCTCCATACTATTGGTGGTCTTCGCTGGTTATTCGGAGCTCGCTGCATTATTTCAGATATATTCCTTGATTTCTTATCATTTTGGCCTATGGCGGACGATCTAAAAATTGTTATCGGTGGTATAGTACTACGAAGGATGAGTCGAGTCGAATCGGGCCTCTTGATAACATTACTTTGGATATTTGCCCTATTGAATTGGACGGTACCAAATATCTAATTTGGTCTCGCACGTTTACCTTGGCCATTAAAAGTTGAGGGATGTCTGAGTTCATTGAGGGTCCAGTTACTCAACTAGAGGCACCTGCTGAACTGAAAAGGTAAGTCTCAGAAATCTTTAGTCATGACTTAGTTGTTTAACTCTATGAGAGCTGATCTCTGCCATACCTTATTGCTTCTTGAGACTCCGCGTGATATTTGGACTGTTGCAACCTATACTTATTCTCAGCAGGGTAATAATGCTCAGTTTTTTGAGTTGAGGAAGAGACTTCGTACATTGGATCAACACCATCGGTCAGTCACTGAGTATTATGCCAACTTGAGTCATGCTTGGCAAGAGTTAGATAATTATCGGGGATTTTAGGCTGTGTGTACTGAAAATGCTACTGAATGGATCTAGCGGCTAGAAAAAGAATGTGTTTATGACTTTTTTGCTGGCCTTGATATGAATTATGATCAGATTAGAGTGCAGATGTTGGGTCGTATTCTCTTTCCATCATTGGCGAGACCTATGCCATCGTTTAGCAGGAGAGTCGGTGGGGTGCTATATTGTATACTCCTACTTCTACTTGTTCTGCCTTAGTGGCCATTCTCCCACAGAGTGGTTAACCTAGTGTCAGCAGTGGCGTTACTAATCGTGTCCCTCTCTGGTGTGATTACTCTGACAATACTGGATATACCGGGGATTTCTATTGGAAGTTATATGGCCGCCTTCCTCATGGCAAGGGAGGTGGCCGTGGTGGTCGTGGTCGTGGATCTATGCGTTCTCAGGCTCAAGCTCAGGCTCATGTGTCCGAGTCTACAATTTCTACTTTGGCCAACTCTGGAGTTCAGTCCACTACTAATTCTACTGGTGGTTTTTCTCAGGGAGAGATGCAAGCTCTTAGGCGCCTTATGGCTTGTGTTACTTGGGTGTATCTATTCAAGTCGAAAAGTGAGGTATTTTCTTGTTTCACATCGTTTCATCGGATGGTGCACACACAATTTGAAACCAACATTAAAATTCTTCGTAGTGATAATGACACCGAGTATATTGATTGGGCCTTTTGGGTCTATCTGGATGATCATGGTATTCTCTTTCAGATGACTTGTGTTGACACCCACAACAAATTAGGGTTGCTGAACGCAAGAATCGTCATCTTGCTAAAGTTGCTCGCTTTCTTCTTATCACTATGCATCTTCCCAAATAGTTTTTGGGAGAAGCAATTTTGACCGCTGCGTATCGTATCAACCGTCTGCCTTCTAGTGTTCTCTACTTCAAAACTCCTATCACGTGTCTCCTCCGCGCGTGTCTGGTTTTCTACCTTTTCCCGAGAGTCTTTGGCTATGTTTGTTTTGTCCATGCATCCCACCCCGTGGGTGACAAGTTGGATTCTAAAGCTCATAAGTGTGTCTTTGTTGGGTATGCCCAAAAGGGCTATAAGTGTTACGACTCTTACTCTCGGAAGGTTTTCGTCTCTATGGATGTTACCTTTTGGGAGACCGAATCCTTTTGCTTTCCTCCCACTCCATCTCTTCAAGGGGAATCCTCATCTGTTAGGGAGGAAGAGATGTTTTTACCGTCTCCTAGTGAGGGGGAGAAGGAGATATCCACCATTGATACAGAGGAACCTATATCTGTTGACAGTGTAGGCAAGGACACTAGTGAACAAGTTGGGCGTGAACAACAGCTTGCCAAGCCAACTGTATTGCAGACATATAAGAGAAAAGGAAAATCTTCTTGTGTGATGCCATCTTGCCAATCACCAATGCCAGTTCCAGTTCTAATCCCAGACTCTACTGTTGACTTATCAGGTAATGAATCTTCTCCTATTGAACCATCATTTCTTGAGCCAAGTGATCTTAATATTCGTTGCTCTCCGAAAAGGCGTTAGACAGTGTACCCAACATCCCGTTTCTCAGTTTGTCTCATATGAACGCTTGTCTCTGTCGTACCATGTCTTTGTTTTCTCTATTTCTTCTATATCTATTCCACAAAATTAGCAAGATGCGATTAGGATACCTAAGTGGAAGGAAGCTATGGTAGAGGAGATGACAGCTTTGAAAAGGAATAGTACTTGGGAACTAATATCTCTTCTCTGAGGAAAGAAACCAATGGGTTGCAAATGGGTGTTTACTGTTAGATAGAATGCAAATGACACAGTTGAAAGATACAATGCGAGACTTGTTAGTAAGTGTTTTGCTCTAATAACGAAGATGAATTATGTACGTGCTCTACTTTCTTTTGCTGCAAATCTGAATTGACCTGTTCAGCAGTTTGTTGTGAAAAATGTTTTCCTCCACTGTGATTTAGAAAAGGAAGTCTATATGGCGATACCACCTGATTTTTCCTAGTCTGCAAGTGAAGGAAAAATGTGTAGATTGAAAACGACCTTGTATGTGTTAAAACAATCACCAAGAGCTTGGTTTGATAGGTTTTCAAAGGCTATGTTAGGATTTGGATATCGGTAAAGCCATGCTGACCATACTATGTGTTTATCAAAGAAAGTGGTGGCAAGATTGCTATTCCTATTGTCTATGTTGATGATATGATAATGACAGGCAATGGAGGGTGAGATTTCTGACCTTAAAATTCAATTGGCTTGAGAATTCAAAATTAAGGATATAGGATCAATGAAATACTTTTTTGGGATGGAAGTGGCGAGGTCTAATAAAGGCATTTTTATCTCAACGGAAGTGCATTCTTGATTTATTAGAGGAAACAAATATGTTAGTTCGTAAACCTGCAGATTTTCCTATTGAGGCTAATTATCATCTTAATGGAGATATGGGAGAACGTACTGATAAAGAGCGATATCAGAGACATGTGGGTCGTCTGATTTATTTAGCTCACACTAGACCGGATATTTCATATGCTATAAGAGTAAGAAGCAGTCAGAGGTTGCTTGATCCAGCGCAAAAGCTGAGTATAGAGCCATGGCTCATGATACTTGCAAACTTTTGTGGCTCCACACCTTGTTGCATGATTTGGGGATTGCAGATGATGGTCCGATGAAATTCTATTGTGACAATAAAGCAGCCATAAACATTGCTCATAATTTTGTCCAACATGATGGAACGAAACATATAGAGATTGACAAATACTTCATAAAGGGGAAGCTGAGCAAGGGTTTGATATGCATGCCTTTTGTATAGTTCAAAGATCAAATAGCTGATATATTCACAAAAGGACTGGGCAGTAAGATGTTTTATCTCATTGTGTCCAAGTTGGACTTCATTGATATCTTCGCATCAACATGAGGGGAAGTGTTAAGATATAGGCCCATATGTATATTAATTAGTTGAGCAATTAGTCTAATTATGTAATTAGCTTAATGGTAGGGGTTGTAGTGTAATTATGTTCCTATTATATATTGTTTGAGCTTCTTCCACATCGGTAATTTATGACCTCCAAAACTAGTATACATGTCTGGATACTCTCCACTCATTACCGATTGGTTTTGAGTTGGATATTCTAGCATACGTCCTTACCTTGCCTAGAAATTTAAGTTACTCACAATAATCTCTTGTATTTGTAAATTAAGCACAAGTTATCCACTTCATCTTAAATTTTGGTGTCTAATAATTCTCCTAATCCTACTTGTGTTCTGTGCTAGTATTAATTATCTGCTTTTCTTTGTTCTATACAACTCAATTCCCAGACCCCTTTCACGTGATTTCCTTGAATACTGAAAGCTTGGTATTAATGATACATAAAGCCGTTATGTTAGCTCTGTAAAAACTCAGGTCCAATCGGAATACATTAGCATCGTTTTCAGCCCAAAGTCCATGAGGAGTGTGAGGCAGCGTCATCGATCGGCATCCTATATAGCTTGGAATTTACCATTTTGTGTTTGTTCTCTTTATTTTCATACTATCCATGTAAATCAAAATTTTAACTACACATGCATGAAGGAAAATGCCGAGTACTCCATAAGTATATTAGATTACCAACTTTCCCCATTTGTAAGCAGTTGCATTTTGTACTGTTGTTTAGGCCTATCCAGCAAGGCTTTCCAATATGCAGTTTTCAAAAACAACAGCCCAGACAGATACTTGCAAAGTAACAACTACTTGGTTTGGTTTTTATCGTATATGGAGAGGAAGCAACCAAGTTTTTGATACAGTTGATCTTATGCTTCCTCAGTACTCATATGAATCACAGGTGATTATTGAAGCAGATCTTCAATTGTGTAAAATTCTTACGTTAGATTGTCCCATTCTTACCTTTTTGTTGACTTCATTTTTCTTTTACCTCTACATATGAACAGGCTGCTTGGATTCAGGTCCCGCAATCAATAAAAGCAGCTGTAGAAATTAAAAACTTCTCATTCCGTGCAGGCTTACATGCTGCTGGTCATGCTCTTCTCAATGTTGTTCCTCTGTAAGTTTTCAACAGTTATAGTAAATGTACCCGAAAACTAGATTCTGCATATTAGATAAATTTTGTGGTTACAGCGTTAATAACTGTTTAGTGTCTTTTCTTCTTCTTTCACTGGAAAAGTATGTAGTTGGATTAGGGCATAGTTGTGAAAGGCGCGTCTAGGCGCAAGGCGCACCAAGGCTCACCCCATGCGCCTATCATGGTCCTAGGTGGGGCGGCTTGAACTAGGCGCGGGCTTTATGAGCCTAGGCGCAAAAGGCGCGTGCTTGTTCGAATTTAAGTACACTGACCTAGATTTTATTCTTTCCACCTATATGATATATGTTATATTTATATATGCTCTGTCTATGTACTGAATATGTATATATTGCTGTATATATACTGTAGTAACTGTACTGAATATGTATGTATGTGCTCTATCTACTGAATATGTATATATGCTGCCACCATGTAGGATACGATCTTTTATGAAAGCATACTCTTCCGAAGTAGGCCTCTATCTACTGAATAGATACTGTATATATGCTCTGTCTATATGATTTAGTGTGTATATTGTAAATGTATATACTATATTGTATACAATACAGTACTGTTATAGGCATAGCAATATGCACTGGCCACCTATAACCTATTGAATATGCAGTGACCACCTATTGATATGCACTGTACAAAGTAAAATAGTCATATACTGATATATATATATATATATATATATAGATATTAGGCTATTATTCGTATGTGCTACACTTTGTAATATAAGGAATTAGGGATATACTTTGTAATGTTTTATGGCTATTTTAATTGATACTATGTTTCAAATTCATTGTTTTGGTGTTTATTATTTTAAGTATTCATATGTGCTATATTTGCTTTTTTTCTTAAGTAGGTGTGCCTCGCTTCAATAAAGCCCGCGCCTCACCTTGCGTCTCGCACCTAGGCTCTAGTTGACCTTTGCGTCTCGGTGCGCCTCTCGCCTTTAATAACTATGGATTTGGGTAGTCAAAGTGGCTGCTGATAACTGATAACAAAAACTGACATGTCTATTTGTTTCCTATCTGACTGCTTAATTGTACTCTGGCATGTAGATACGTAATTTGCAACTCGTCAGATTTGGCTTCAGAGTGTGTAAACCCTCATGATAACCGCTATGTTGCTGAAAGAATTCTTTTATATGATCAACATCCTGGAGGGACTGGCATTTCAGCACAAGTATGTTGTGGTGTACTTCTTTTGTTTTTTTGTTTTGCATTTCTTTGTGGGGGAATTAGTGATCAGCTAAGTTTGATAGCAATGAATCTATGGTTTGTTTGTCCATTAAATTAGGATTTGGTTTTGGACTGCCGTAGCTGACTGACTAAGCTCACTTCATTACCTTCATAGCTTTTCCTTTACTCTTCCCTTTATCTTCTCTCCACAAATTTATGATCCATATGCATCCATAATAATACATACTGTACTAAGGATGTAACTGCAATGATAGTTTTTTAAAAGGAATTCCATGGGTCATCAGTGTTGATGGTTGAACCTTTTAAAAATGGTATGCCATCTTCTAGTTTTTTGAATTATCATACAAGAACTTCATGTTCACTGCGCTACTTGGAAATATCCGAATGAGTGCAGGTTCAGCCTCTTTTCACTGAACTATTAACTTCTGCTTTGGAACTTCTCACATCGTGTTGCTGTTCTGGAGACACTGGTTGCCCTAACTGTGTGCAAGTCAGTATTAAAATTCCGTCTTCTTCTTTGTAATTGAGTTTAACTTATGCAAGTGCATCATTGTAGAATTTGGGTTTTGCAGAGTCTAGCCTGTCATGAGAACAACGAGGTTTTACACAAAGACACGGCCGCTTTTATCATTAAGGTTGTGGCTTGAAACCCAGTTCAATTACAACATCTCCATCCCTAATGCATTTTCTGCATATAGCATTTAATAATTCTTTATTTATGCAGAGTGTTCTGGAGGCAGATAAATCCTACTTTGATGGAAGTTCCTGACTCTGGCAACGTCTTCACCGAAGCATTACTAATTATTAGCTTATTAAGAAGGTAGAGAGGGTGGAAATTTTTGTTCACCTTCCTCTAGCGCAATTGGTGTTGTCAATATTTCAATGTGATTGCTCGTGTATTGGCAACTAGCACCTGTTGGACAAAAGAAATGGCGAAGATGAGCCTAATAGCTCTCTCTAAAATTTCCTCTGCCTTCTCTCTAGAAGTTTAATCTGCGTTTTTTTTTTTTTTGTGTTTAGTCTGATCTCCACCCCCAGCCCCCACGCCATTCTGATCATCTTTTGCTTCCCTCTTCTATCTTTCCCCTTTCTTCCCTTTTCTTGCCTTGCCCCTCACCCCAACAACCGGGCTCCTAAGTGGCTACAGTCCACCTGTGACAAAGCCGGAAAATCCAACAATATATTGTATTTCAGTGATGAGTTTGTCGAAGATGGATGTTGAGACAGACCTCTTCGTCCTAATCCCCACTCTTTCCTTTACCAATCTTATTGATATGGCTTCTAGTCTCAGATTTGCTCGTAAGTCCTTAGTTCAATGCGCTTATCATATTCTTCACGCTGGAGACTGGATACCTTAGAGCTGGAAATGTCTCTTGTAATGCAGAGGTTGAGACCGCAGCACATCGGAGGATGGTTACAAAGAGGGGAGATTGGGGACTTTTTTCTTTGTGTTTGTGTGTTATAATTCTACGTTCATATGGTGATTTACGATCTTTCATGCATGAAGGTTTGTAGTTCACTCAGTGTTGCATGGTCGTCTGTCTTTTTCTCTTGTAAACTTTATACATAGACACACTTCACGAGGTGTTGTCATAGTTAGATACTCTAATTTCTAGTCAATAAACAAATAAATAAATGTGTTGAACTAAATTAATACCACAAATATGACATTTTCACATCTCCTGCAGCCTTGTAATGTTAACAGAATGTTGGTGGTAATCTTCACTACATTGACACCAACACCACCTCAACCTCTAGCCTCACCTACCACCACTACGTGTAGTTTCAACAATTTTTACCCAATACATATTACATGTTTATGCGGGACTTAAGGCTAATCATATCATATCTTACTATATCTTTCCCTTTCCTTGCAACAATTTAAAAAATTTGTTAAGAATTCACATCCTTCCTCCTTTCCAATAGGGGGTGGTGTAAAAAAATTAAA
Source organism: Arbutus unedo (assembly GCA_014822125.1). Taxonomy (NCBI): domain Eukaryota; kingdom Viridiplantae; phylum Streptophyta; class Magnoliopsida; order Ericales; family Ericaceae; genus Arbutus; species Arbutus unedo. Next base: position 2,934 of record JABCMJ010044419.1, on the reverse strand, counting down.
AAAAACATTAAACCAAACCGAACTGGTCTTGTTGGATTGGTTCCATGGTTTAGTAAACTGGTTATAATTTAAAAAAAATGTGAACCGAATATTATGGTTCGGTTCGTAGTTTTATAATTACAAATCGTAGTTCAAACTGAACCGAGTCAATTATATAAATGTGTGTGTGTCATAATTTTTACAACTCTTTTACTCTCTAAAAAAGATAAAAATCTTTTCACTCTCCAAAATAAAAAATTCTTTCATTTCTCATAAACTTATTAGATGAAAAAAATTAATGTTATTCTATTCATATTGATGTAATTATTATATTGTTTATTTTGTTTGTGATTTTAAAAAACTAGTGCTATTTTATTCATATTTTTTTCGTTAATTTTTAAATGCTAACATGGTTTAGAATCGGAACCGGAACTAAACAGGATTAGTTTAATGGTTTGGTTCCGATTTGGTTCTATATGTGTAACGGTTTGGTTATGGTTCTTAATTCTTTAGAATTATAGACATGGTTTGATTTATGAATTCTTACAGAATCGGTCTAATCCGAACTATGTATACTCTTACTTTCCAAGTCTCCTAAGTTTCATTCGTTCCCTTGCATACGTATCTTGAGAAGATAAAATACACAAGTTGCGTGAATGTAAGAAAATAAGGAATTGTAATAATTGAGATTTAAACATGATTTTTTTTTGTGATGTAAAACTCATTAGATTTTTCTCATTTTTCATGCATTGAAGATATAAGCATATATAGTTAATGGAAACTTTGACTATCAATTGTGCAGAGCCGGCTATGATAATTTCATATATAAATATAGAGAGTTTTTAATAAGAGATTTCTTATTTTGCTACGGTGCGGATTTCTTATTTTCTGACCAAATTATGATGATTCGAACCGTTAAATATTTTTAAAACATGTTTTTAAGGGTAACCTTAAAAAATCGGCTTGAAAAAATATCAAAAAGGGATTGATCTATACAGTTTTTAATAAATGTTAACAGGAATAGTTTTATGAAAAATAGAATGGATCGAGCCTTTTCAGATATTATTTTGAGCTTATTTCTTACTGGTACCCTTAAAAATATATTTTAAACACATTGAATGGTTTGGATCATCATAATTTGATCAAAAAATAGGAGGTCCACATCGTAGCAAAATAAGAGATTCTTTATTAGAAGCTCACTGTATGTGTGTGTGTGTGTGTGTGTGTGTGTATATATATATAAATCAAAAGCAGAAATTGAATATGATAGATAAATATAAAGCAGAACCACCACTAACTTCGTTAAACCTCAAGTTTCCGCACAAGGGGAGGTTAGAGGTATCCGCTATGGAGTAATTACTTAGTTTGAGTAAATAAGGCGGTCAGACCAGCCATGAACATTAAGTGATAAGCAGTAAAAGCAGAAGCAAAGTGATATCAATAATTCAAATTGTAAATATGAACTTGTGGTTGTAAACTTACAAGCTTTGAGTGATTACAGCAATTGAGTAGAGGTTTCTGATTTTCTTCTAGAGAGAAGGGAAAAACAGAATTATATGGGGAGAGAACTTAAAATCTGAATATTACAATGAAGTAAATGCGTTTAAATAGACTGATCATAGCAACTTGTTGACCGATACTGTTGGGACCGGATGACTTGTTGCTGTAGATGAATAGTAGTCTGTCTGCCACACTCACCGAAAGTGGGTACTACGGATTCACGAGGTAAAGACTGTGGATGAGTAGTGGTGTGTCGGCACCGAAAGTAGGTACGGTTGAACAGTTGTGAATAGTAAAAAGTCACTATTCATGAATAGTGATTCTTTTGGATTTTACAGAGGATTCCAGCTTTTCTCTCCTCACGCGGAAAGTATTGAGTGAAGGAATCCAATGCAAAATACGTAGATAATGTTTGGATTAGTTTTAAATAATGTTTGGTAGGGTCCTATGGAAATGGATCCTGGGCATCTTGAAGTTGAGACAAATGATAGGACGCCGATGTAGACTCATTGGAGCTGTCATCAGGATGAATAGTATCATCGTCTGAATCTTCACTTTTTTGAGCAGCTTGGGCTTGGGCCATGAGCAGCTTGGGCCTGGGCCATGAGCAATTGGGTCATTTCAATAAGTTTAGTAGTGGAAGTCTTTGTCTTGGACTTGGACTTCTGTTGAGTAGATGAGCTGGGCTGGGCCTGTTGGGCTTGGCCGTTGAATCAGCAGTATGGGCTTGTTTAGGTAGTTGAATAGGGATAACCTGTTGGGCCAGGTTAACCATTTGGATATGAATGAGACTGGGTTGTGTTTGGCCAGTCTGCATCTGGATCTGTTGAGTATTTTGAATGGTTTGAACAGGGGCAGGAATTCGAACTGGGAATTCTTCTTGAATAAATTGAATAATTTTCTCATAGCTGTAACCGGGCCACCATTTAACTGTGTGCTGTCGGGCAACTATGTTTTCAGTAATTAAATAGTTTCATTTCATTATCCACGGAATTTTGTATTTGGCCATGAATAAGAATAATGGAGGGAAATGAGTCATATGTTGGGCAGGTTTGGATTGAGATCTGAATATGTCAAAATGGTGAGATAGGTCATTAGGTAGCATGTCTAGATAGCACCATAAAGATTCCACCATCTGATAAACCAGGTGGGGAAGAGGTGTTCTTTTAATTTGAATTCTTTATTCCATGTTAGAAACCAGGAATGGGTGAGTAGCTGGTTTTGATACAGGAGGACCTTAAACCAGGCACTCATGTAATCATAATAATTGAATGGGAGGTTGAAGCCGGCCAGAGGCAGTTCAGAATAGGGATGAGTATTTTGGTCATTCCATTGTTCCAAGGTAAGAACATGATGGATATATTGGGAATGGTAAATAATTTTGGCAGGATCAATTCTATCAGTGATAGTCTTGAAATGAACTGATTGGGTTTGGATAAGTATTTCTTTATAATA
>JABCMJ010044416.1:0-11419 GCA_014822125.1 Arbutus unedo | reverse complement strand
ATAAAAATTGCATACGAGAAGGAGCTATTCGGCGAGGAGGTTGATTTTCATCTTCAAAAAGTAGACATGGAGTACATATGTGAACTAAAAGAGGTATCCGTCACATGCATTGTGGTGTATATGAGGTAAGATTAGCGAGTAACATCCTTTAAAGAGATGCATGTTTATATCATTATTATTTTTTTAATACTTTATATCATTATTTCTAACAGTTGTATTTTGTCAGCTATCTCTATGATGTTATGAAGACCCCCAATATGCATGGATGCTTTTTATTTGTTAACCCATACATAACTAGTGCAAGAATGCACGTAGACTGGAGGATGCAAAGCCCGGTGAACTGGTTGTTGCTCCTTGTAATATTGGGTAATATTTGTGTTGGTTTTACCTAATATTATATATCTATTATGAAAAGGCTTAGCTATGCTGGTACTTATGATCTGATTTAATATAGGTTCCACTGGTCATTGTTAGTAATTGATGCGTCTACTTCAACTGTTTACTATCTTGATTCAGTTCTTGATGAAGTTCCCATGGACGTTAAAATCCTAATTCGCTGGTAAGTACTTCAAATTGTGTAGCGTAGTTTGACTGTTTGTTCTAATTACTAGTTTAATTCTCTTTGTGAAGTGCAATCATAATTTATGAAGGAAACAAGGGAAACAATATGAAAGGTCTAGTTTGGCAAGTAGTTGTGATATTGCTAATTATGAGCCTCTTCTATTAAAATTTGTGGACATGTGTAGTGCCCAAAACAAGCAGCTACGGTGGAATGTGGGTTCTATGTAATGATGTTCATGCGAGAATTGATGAAAGACAAGAGCATCTTAAGCAAAAATAATAATGTAAGATGTATTCTTAGCTTCGTGTCTAGATTTATATTGCTCTTTGAGATCAACTTTTATAAATAACACTCACTTATAATGGTGATGTTTTATGTAGTTCAATGGAAGGAAAACATACACGAAAGCTGAAATTGATGAAGTGCGAATTGAGTGGATAAACTTCGTCATGACAAAATATGAGCAACACCTTTTTTGAGCAATATAGAGTACCCCTTATAATGTGTAAGTTAGCATTTTATTTTTCCATTTGGGCTTATAAACTGATTTTGTTAGTTGCTAGGTTTACGTGTCTGTATCTGCTGAGTTTGCGTGTCTGTATCTGCTGGGTTTGCGTGTCTGTATCTGCTGGGTTTGCGTGTTTGTATTTGCTGAGTTTGCGTGTCTGTATCTGCTGGGTTTGCGTGTTTGTATTTGCTGAGTTTGCGTGTCTGTATCTGTTAGGTTTGCGTGTCTATATCTCCTAGGTTTGCCTATTTGTATCTGTTGGGTTTGCATGCCTGTATCTGTTGGGTTTACATGTCTGTATCTGCTGGGTTTGCGTGTCTGTATCTGCTGCGTTTGTGTATCTGTATCTGCTGTGTCTTTAGAGTAATTTTGGAGAAAACAACCAATGCATATGTGAGAAAACTGTATTAAGCTCAACTGCAATTTGTGTGTTTCCTCTACAGGTTGCTGAAGTTTTTTAGAGTCTTGATTGTGTGCTATGTTGCTTTCATTCTGCAATTCATTTCTCATAAGTTTTGTAGCTCTTTGTCGGTTTTCGTTGGTGTCAAGTGGTGGTTGAGCTGCTGCATGCATGGCTTTCTTCAAGGTTTGGCTCAGGCTTGGAAATGTGCCTCCTTAATTGTTGCTGCAGTGCTGCGCTTTGGTTCTACGTTGAGTTTCTGTTTTTCTTTCATCTAGGCGCATCCTAAGTTATGAGTTTGGCTTCCTTTTGGTTTTTAGGTTGATGACATTGCATCTTTGTATTTCATTTTGTTTTTAGGCTCTTAGCTTTATTTGTATTCTGTACTAGTTCGCTAGCTTTTGGAAGATGACTTGAATATGTTATGTACTAGAGGATTGATATTCTTTATTATCAATGTAGACTATTTTAGGCATGAGCAGATGATTTTTTTATTTTTTTAATTCTTTATGATCTTGTACTGTCCGAAATATTTTGTAATTTCATTTTGGGATAATGCAGGGGAATGTAATTCTTATGATGATGGTGGTTCCCAAAAAAAAATAAAAAAAATAAAAAAAGATGACAGTTAAAAAGTGTAATGTTAAATTTTTAATTACACTAAAAATGTGTCATCGTAAGTAACATAAAAGATGACAGTTAAAACGTGTGATAGTTATAATTTTAATGACACTTGAAAACTGTCATCGTATAGTTTGTAATGACGCTTATAAAGTGTCATCTTTATAGTTAACGATGACAATTGTAGTATGTCATCTTATAATTTTTAATGACACTTATAAAGTGTCATCTTTATGATTATCAATGACAGTTGTAAATTGTCATAAAAAAAGTCCGACTTTTAATGTCATCTCCATAGATAACAGGTTGAAACTGTCATCTATTGTTTTTAATGACAGTTTTTAACTGTCATTTATCACGTTTATTGTAGTAGTGATTGCCATTGTGGTATCTTATTCGGTGTTTTGGTGTTTTTGTGATTCTGACTCCGAGAGACCATTAAAATCTTACAGGGTGTAAGGAGTCCCGACGAACAGAAAGAGCCCGTATACTCACTTAGGGTCTGGGATTAGATTAACTCTTAGCATAGGTTGAAGTCCCCATAGTGTAGGTCTCAATACAGGTGCACAAGTGCATTGGTTTTGGAGTTTCTTATTTTGCATGTGATACACATAGCATAACATTGTTATTACAATTGATATGCATGATAATGATATGTTATTGATACAAACTTGTTTTATTCAATATTATCATGAATGCTGTGTATTTCCTATTCAAGCTTCGATTTACGTGCTGTAAACAAATATTTTACAAGTGATAATGCTGAGCCAAGAATTTAGAATCTTGGAGAGTTTTGATTCATATTAAGTAGATAGGTTTTAATTTTAGTCGTTAGAATCTTGTTGAATTTTATGTTTTAGGGCATATGTGGGCCCGTAGTATACATTGTTTAGAAATTATTATTGTTTTGACACATATTTTATTACTAGAATTTTATATTATTGCGTTGTTTGTTTTTTATGTATTCGACTTTATTGCTCATTTCATACACTTGAAGTGAGGGCTATGACAGGTCTACCATGCCCAGGCCTGAAAATTCTATCGAGTTAAATTACTGATCGATTCTGGGTCCATATCGAACTCATCAATTTTATAGTTTTTATTTGCAATGATTGTTGCTCCAAATGATTTGCAAATTAACAAAGTATCTTAACTTGAAGCAAATCATTGTTCAAAATTTGAATCGAATAATTTAGATTGGTTTGGTTTGTACGCATTTAGGGGATTACTTTACTCATACCTCAAAAATCTTCCGTTCGTATATTAATTTGATTATTAAATTACAATAAAATTGAATTAATTTGGTCTAATCCATGTTCACCTCGATCGACTTTCACCCAACTTAAAAGAATCCATAAACTTCACCCCATTGGGGTTTATTTAATCAATTCCAACCAACCAATGGTTGTGTACAAAAAGGTGCTTCAAAAGGTTGGGAAGAATGTACTAGCTATGTGCTGTAATAGATGGTACACTTACGTATTGCCCAAAGTGTTAGGTGTCACCTTGTGGGTGCATCTTAGTTATCTAGTAGCTACTGGGATCAATCCACCAAAATAACAAAATCATTAGATAATTGAAACCACATACTCCCTCCACCACTGCTCACCCACCCCACTACTGCGAAAGCACCACCACCTTTCTCCCTTTCACATTGCAATGTGCAACTATAAATATCTAATGTGTCACATCTTTTGTGTTAAAACAAGTCCATCTTAAACCTAAGATCAAAATGGCCTCTAAGATGGAAACTAGCTTCGCCACTTTGATTGCGTACTTGCTGGTCACACGTGCTTTTATTGACCTAGCCGGAGCGGCGGGAGAGTGCGGGAAGACCCCGATTCAGTCAGCGGCTACCAGTTTAAGCCCGTGTTTGGCTGCGGCGGGAAATGCTCGTGTTAAAGTTCCTCCAACTTGTTGCACAAAAGTTAATGCATTGATCCGGAGCGCCCCGAGATGCCTCTGTGCTGTCCTGTTGTCACCTCTAGCGAAGAAGGCCGGTATCAAGCCCGGGATTGCTATCACCATCCCGAAGCGATGCAACATCAGGAACAGGCCGGTTGGAAAGAAGTGTGGAAGTAAGTAATCCTATACGTTTAATTTTTATTCGGCCCATTATTGTTTACCTATGATCAGTCATTTCATTGAACCCGGATGAGCCCATTATAGCCACTGATAAGTGGGTAGAAAACGACACGTGAAAATGGCATTGAAATAACATTATACGTAGAACCAGAGGTTAGCTTGGGCTTGTCTAGATTTTGGACCTCTTGTTTAGTTTTGCTTTTCAGCTTGGGCTGTAAATCAGGCTGAGGCTTCATGCATTCTTGTTGCCAAGTCCAACAGTGTCATAGTTTCAGGTGTGTGCTGTGTAACTAGTTCTACTATATTTCTACTCATTTGAAAAATCATCATGTAAACAAATAAAACTTGAAGCTATTTTGGAACTTATTAATTTGGCTAAATTACATTGACCTCCCCTGAGGTTTCTATCAAATACAGTGCCTCCCTTGAGATTTTTGAAATTACTATAACTTTTTTTATTTTTTAAACTATTATGTAGTTACCTCCCTATTGTTAAAATCAATTAAATACAGCAAGTTAAGCTATTAAAATTTTAAATTTTAGGATTTTTTTCACAAAATAACTTTTAACATAATTTATTTCACATTTGAAATAGCCTATTTTAAATTTTTTAGATTTTTTTGACGCCAAAATTCAAACAATTTTTTAAAATTCTGTCAGAATTTTGACTTCAAAATAATTTCAAAAATTCAACATAAGTTATTTTTAACATGATAAAAATTATGTTCCAATTTATTTTATTAAAAAAAATCTCAAACTTAAAGTGTTAATAACATAATTAATTATATTAGATTGATTTTAACGATAAGGAGATAATTGCATCATAATATGAAAAGTAAAAGAGGTTATTATAATTCTGAAAACTTGAGGGGGGGAGAGGGAATTGTATTTTTCACAAACTTCAGGAGAGGTTAGTGTAAATCACCCTATTAATTTCCTAAGTTTTTTGAGTGTTCAGGTCAACTTACGTGCACCTCGATTAATTTTTTGAGGGATCTATTTCATTGTTCACTTGCAAAAATCTTATTTAAAGTAAGAGCAAAATCCTATATATAACAGCTGAAAAGTTATGAATTTGAGAATTTAAGAGTCTCGAGCGTTGATGACTAAGCCATCTCTTTAGGTTTATTTGAGTTAAATATTGCCAGTAACTTTTTAATTCGAAATTGAACACCCCAGCATTCAGCCATAATGGGTATGTGGGCCATGAAACCCCACTAGTCTAATGATTTGTAATTAGAATCAATAATTGATCATATTTAATTCTTTTGACTTATTAATCGTTTGATTTTGTATTGACAGGATATATTGTTCCATGAAAATCAAGCCCAGAGCATCGTATGAAATTTTAGTGTGTTATGAGTTTCCTTTGTACGCATAATTGCTAAATAAGAGTTGCTTTGAATTAGTAAATGGGTCATACACTTTTGTAGTGACCCAAATATCAAGCACTTATATATATTTGCTATGTAATTTTAGGTTGGATTATGTGGATTTTCGGATATATTAATGGAATCTTTACTCTTTTGTTGCTCTTAATCTTTGAAGGAGACTAATTATTATATATATATATATATATATAAATTATCTACTGAGAGTATTAATTATTTATTAATGACTAAGAATGCAATTATTATGTATGCAAATTATCTGGTAAGAAATTAATTATTATTATTGACTAAAGTATTTTATTTAATTTTTGAATTAAGAATAACGATACACAATTAGACTTGGTGTTCTGATTGCTAATCGGAACAATTAATGGTACTAATTGAAGACAACAATATTATACCAAGTCACGGATTACACTTTATCTGGTTATACGATTTTGTTTTTCTCTCCTCAACATGTGATTGTACCATGCGACGGGAAGAAGTGGCATTTGGAATTGAATCAATTCAAAAAAATTATTTAGAAATTGTTTTTAATTGGCTAAACATGTCAAAAATTGGTGGAAATCATAAACATTTCCAAAAATTGTTTAAGGATGACACTACATAATTATTTTTTATTTTTATTCAATTTTTTTATGACTTATTGGTTCGTCTAGACGAAAGAAATCTAAAAAGTATAAAATTATGCTCAAAGGTTAAAAAAATCATTAAAGACGAAAATAAACCCAAACGTTATTTTGGGTTTATTTTTTGTTTGGACATAATTCTACACTTTTCTGAAATATCTTGTCGAGACGAACCAACAACCATAAAAAAATTAGCGCAAAACAAAAAATTGAAAAATATTTCAAATACAAAAAACAAACAGATCTACAATTATAGTACATGTCAAATGGACCCATATAATGGGGAAGGATGAATTTGATGCATATTGTCTTTAATTGGTAAGTATCATCATTTACATCGCATGCAGTGAAGCAGACGTAATGAATGGGTGTGGGAAATGAATGATTCTTCATTTGGTGAACTTGCCCAACCCAAAATAGAAACCGGTGAAATTCATGAAAAATTCAACATCTCAATGATTTTTCAGATGTTGTCCAATAACCTAAACTCTTTCAAAAAAATTTAAGACCCAGCACCCCTATCACGTCAAGTAATACTACTAACACATCACATCGTAACATAAAAACTTCAATATTGGTATGTAAACATGGCACATAAATAAACCTAAAAGACAACATAAAAAGTAAGTACCTGTCTTAATGAAAAATTGCAAAACTCACAAAATTTAAAAATCGCCAAATATAATAATATAGCTTAAAATTAAGATGCCTTGGCAAGGTCTATGAATCATTAACAAAACGTGTAATTTTGACAATCATAAACTCATTTTTTGAATTACTTAAAGTCCAAATTTCACTTGTGATCAATAGCCAATCCGAGATGGTCCACTATTGAAAGAGGATATTCATCTATACTGATAGAAAGGGGCTATCTCTTTTGGTATGAACAAAAAATTGAAGCCGTGTAATAAAAGTGATTTTCATTATTATCCTTAAAAAAAATCTCAAAACAAATCATTCTCACTATAACTATCATGGACAAACAAGTAAATAGATATTTTAGTAAATATCTACCCTTATCACTACACTCCATGATTTAGTAACTATCTATTTTTATAATTTAAAAACAATTTACACACGTAATGCGTGTGTTTAGCCGCTAGTACATAATTATGGAACTTGCAAGTTCTTGAATTCTTAGCCATATCATGGTCAAAACTATAAGAGGTTAATTGTGGGCTTTCCTTGTTAATTATTCTTGTCAAAACTTGTTGCCTCATGCTCCTCTTCTTGTATAGTGCTGAGTCAAATGCGAGGTTCCACTGTTTGAGACACTCACAAGGTTTTTCTTTTACTATAATTAGCGGCGGAACACGCGCAATGTGTGTACAAATCAATTATTAAATAAAAAAATAAGTCTTGATTGACGGAAAATTTGAGGATTTAAATGTACACACGAAGAGAATATATGGAATAATAAGGATATGTAGTTATCAAATAGAAAAATAAAGATGGTTAATTACTAAATCATGGGGTGTTATGATAATGGTAGATAGTTACTAAAATATCTATTTATTTATTTGCCCATGGTAGTTAACGGGAAAGTAATTTGTTTTTAGAAAAATTGAAGAATAATAATGAAAATTACTTTTGTGACGTAGTTCCATTATTAAAGTCACACCAAAAGAGATAACCCATTTTTATTAGTATAGATAACTGCAACTGACCTTTCGAACTTCATTGACTTGTAATTTGAAAAGTGCTGCCATACAAGACCCCTTAATTTAGCTGCACCATTGGAAGTTGATTTTGAAACTTTCCTTGTTAATGAATGTCAGCAAAATACATGGAGATAAAATAATATAGTTTTGAGAATAAAACAAATAAAATTATATCCTTTTTCCTCGTAGTACACGTGCACTACCAAAAATTATAGTACAACTTCCCAAATTCTAATTCTACTAAATTTCTACTCAGTTGAACACCCCGGCCCAGTATTCAGCCATAATGGGTTCTGTGGTCCATGAGACCCCACTGGACCAGACTTGTGATTTGTAATTAGAATCAATAATTGATTACGGTCAATTCTTTTGACTTATTATGTCATTTGATTTTGTATTGACAGGATATATCGTTCCATGAAAAATCAAGCTTAGAGCATCGTATGAATTCCTAGTGTTCTTCTGGGTTTCCTTGGTATGCGTAATTGCTAAATAAGAGTTGTTTTGAATTGGTAATGGGCCATACATTTTTGTAGTGACTCAAATATCAAGCACCGTGTAATTTTAGGTTAAATTATGTAAATTTTGGTATATATTGGTGGAATCTTACTCTTTTGCTGCTCGTATTTATGAATTAAGTATAGCATTACGCAATCAAACTTGGTGCTCCGATCGCTAATAAAAATAATTAATTGTACCAATTCAAGAAAATAATATTAGGCCAATTTAGAAATTACACTTTATCTTGTTCAGATTCTTGAGCTAAGAATACCAACTTTCTCTCATGATTGTACCATGTTGTAAGAAAAAATAGTCGTACCAAAAAATTAAGACGTTGTCTCATTCTTTGTATCCATTCAAAATAATTGTTTAGAAAATAATTATTATTGGCTAAACTTGTGAAAAAGTGGTGGAAATTTCCAAGATGAAGCATAAAGACGAGAAGAGACATATATCTTGTGCGAAAAAGGATGAATTTGATGCATATTGTCTTTAATCGGAATCATCATTTACGTCACATGCAGAGACGTGATGGATGTGGCAAACGAATCATTCTTCATTTGCTGAACTTGCCCGACCAAAAAGAGAAACCAGTGAAAACTATGAAAATTCACCAATTTTCCAAGATCAACCCCCCAGCCCATCTGATTGAAATGAATTAATTTCTTATTAAACCTCCACCATATTACAAGTTCAAAAACAGCAACAAACCAAAATTAAGGAGATTCAAAAGGCTGCTTCAAGATTGGAGCAATCTCTAAGCCTTTCATAAGAAATCGATAACTCAAAACCCTCTTTTTTCGCGCATTACTCCTTTAAATCCAACAGGACATGAGTTTTCTTTCACTCCCCCATGAGTGTTCATCGTTATTTTGCCACACACTTGAAATTTTCGACTGATTAGTTTCACACATTTGTTAATATGGTTAAAATGCAGATTGTAAGCAATAAAAGATATTAGCGTATTAATAATTAGAAAAGTGTATTATTTATAATAGTAGAATTAGGAGATTAATTAGAAGTTAATTGAGATTCGATTTGATTATGTAGGATTTCTAATTCTGAGTAATCAGCTGAGATTGTTTCCTATTTTGTAGTTAGGATTTCTAAGTGGAGGACCATCACAAAAGAACAATTGGAATCAACCCAAGCTTAATTAGCAAGTTGGGAGAACTTAAGGACCATCCGAGAACAAACAAGTTACTAAAAGGAGGATGTATGCACTCCAAAGAAGCGAAGAGGAAGGATCTAACCCCGCGATTGCAGGAGGTACCTTTGCATTTTTCTTTTGCGTACGAACATGCATCGACGGATCTCTTGCATTTATTACTTGACTACCAACCCTTGGATTCGGAACACACACGTTGGACGACTCAGTGCTTGGGAGAGAGGTTTCACCTTGTTAAGGGGGATAGACGAGATTTACCATCAGCTTCACATGATTCCTTTTTCACTAGGCCAATTGACAACACCCATTTATTTCACGTCTTACATTTTCTTGCCACTTCACATGTACTCCTTCCTTTTCATGGACTCTCAAACTCACCAGTCCTCTTGGAACTTATATTATTAAAAAACCATTGAACATTTGAGCTATTAGAAAGAGAATAAAACTCTATATATTATTGTGTGTTAAATTAATGTACAAAGGCTCTTACATATAGGAGAGATAGAGTTAAAGTTCTAAACAGATTAGGGTACATAAACCTCATCCTAGACTAACTAGGGTACATTAACATTAACAGCCCCCCTCAAACATTAGGAAGGTAAACATCAACCAATTGGAGTTTGAAAACGAGATCAAGGACGCAGCTAGTAGGATGAGCTTTTGTGAACATATCAGCAGGTTGATCAGTAGAGGAAATCGACTGGAGATGGATAGTTCCACGAGTGACATGTTGGCGAATGAAATGACAGTCAATCTTAATGTGTTTGGTAAGATCATGAAAAACATCATTGTGAGCAATTTGAATTTCACTCTAATTCTCACAAAAGAGGGTAGTAGCATCAGAGGGAGAAACACCCATATCGGTAAGAAGCCAACGAAACTAGAGAAGCTCTTGAGTAGTGTCGGCGAGAGCACGGTATTCGGCTTCAGTACTAGAGCGAGCAGTAAGAGTTTGTTTCTTGCTGTGCCAAGAAATGCCAAGAAATAAGTGAATCATCTAGAAAGAAGTAGAATTCCATAGTAGAGCATCGATCAATAGGATCGCCAGCCCAATCAGCATCAGAAAAGGCACATAGTTGGAAAGAGGAATGAGCTGAATAGTGAAGTCCATGGAACAAGGTGCCTTTGAGATATTAAGAATTTGAACCAAAGCATCATAATGAGGTGTGCGAGGAGCCATCATATACTGACTGACAATATGGACAGCATATGCAAGGTCAGGGCAAGTAACAGTGAGATAGACAAGACTGCCGACCAACTAATGATACGAGGTAGCATCAGATAAGAGAGTGCCATCAAGGGGTGTAAGGCATCGCTGAGGATCAAGTGGAACGGAGACAATCTTGCAATCTGTAAGGTCAGCACAAGCAAGAAGATCAGATGCGTATTTAGCCTGTGAAAGAAAATAACCCGTAGAATCGTGAGAGATTTCAAGGCCTAAGAAATAATTAAGAGCGCTAAGATCTTTTATCTCAAAATGATGATTAAGGAACTCCTTGAGACAGTGAATACCAGCCACATCATCACCGGTGATAATCATGTCATCCACATAAAGGAGAAGGAGAGTGCATCATTGAGAAGTGTTCCGCACAAAAAGAGCAGTATCATAAAAACTGGAGGTGAAGCCAAAATCCTAAATAGTGGAACTGAACTTGGCAAACCAAGCTCATGGGGCCTGCTTAAGCCCATATAATGTACGTTGAAGTTTACAGACCTTGTTAGGAGGATAAGTAGACCGAGGGGGAGGTTGCATGTAAACTTCCTTAAGAAGATCACCATTGAGGAATGCATTTTTCACATCCATTTGATAAAGATTCCATTGGCGTGTAGCAGCGATAACAATCAAGCTGTGGACGGAGGTGATCGGCGCGTAATATTGTAGATATAAGCGCC
>JABCMJ010044414.1:0-11760 GCA_014822125.1 Arbutus unedo | reverse complement strand
ATAATACCCCATTTATAACTTATCCCCCATTTATAACTTATCCCTCTAAAAATAATACTCCATCCAATCGGCCCCTAAGGGGCTAATTAGATGAAAGATTATTTTTAGGGGATAAGTTATTGAGGGAGAATTAGATAAGATGGAATATTATTTTTTGAGGATTAGCCCATATTGATGTGATGTTTATAGAAGGGGATAAAATAGTACTTAGTATGAATATAGGATAAAATGAGAGTATAAGGTTGTTTTGTAGTTGAAATAAGGAAGAGGAGATATTATTCTTGGCTAATATCTGGAAATAACTTTTGAACGGGGGGCTCAAAAATAATATCCCTCTATGGAAGAGGTAAAAAATTATCCTCCTGCATTTTTGTCTTCTCAAATTATGTTAAATGTGTCACATCAACTCTTACACTCCCTCCAAAAGTTATCACATTCCTTATCCCCATCCAAACAGGTGCTAAGGGCCTCCTAATGAGTACATGCACATTCATTCTCAAACTTTAAAGTTGCTTTCACTTTCTTTTAGAAGCTAACTTGATCATCGAAGTGTCCGCCAGACACACAATCTCGATCGGCACTAACCTAGTGTCCGTGTGGTTTTATAGTTTAGCAAAAGATTAATAAGGTTCAAGCGAGAAGTCTGATTTGTGGATTCACACTCCACACTACGTTTGGTTGATTTGGTTTGTTCCTCAATTTAGAGTTTCTGCAAGACGACCGATTTGGCAGTGAAATCTCTAAATCTTCTCAAGTTCCTAAGAATATGTTATCTCTTTTTTTGATAGTTGAATGGAATGCATGAGAAATTGGGATAGAGGATATTTTTGATATTTTTTGTGAATTTCGAGACTAAAACATAAACCAAAAAAATGATGAGATGAAAAATTACTTGACACTAAAAAATAAGACTAAAAATTAAGTTTCTCTTTAAATATTTACCTCAACAAAAAAACAAATATATTCAATAAATCCAAAACTGGTCCTGAAGAATTGTTCCACCAGGCTGCCCTTTTGGACCCCAAATTATTCTCCCAAAAATAAGGCCCCATTTGCAAAACTTTTCAAGTGAAATACAAAAATTGTTTGCATTCCATTCATTTGCTTTTCTAAAAGTAATTCCTTTGATTCTGTTACAGAAAAAAAAAAAAGAAACAAAAAATAGCTTTTCCTTTAAAAAGCTCAATTTAGTCAAATATGAAACAACAAAGTTACATTTTGATATTTTAAATTATCTGTTGGTGATTTTTTTTTAATTGGACTATAAAAATACACAAGACTCATTTCTTCCATGAAATTAAGTCATAAGATTGGACGAGTTATTCTGAGACGATAGTAATATCATATTTCTTAGTGATTTTTGTATTTTTAAGTAAAAGTTCAATCTAGACTACGAATTCATCATGCGTAGAATTTTTGAGTTTCAATAGAGGTGAAAGTTGTAATCCCGAAATAATAAAATAGGCAAAATTAGCATTAAAAAGTTTTAATTATTCGTCAAACAATTTATGTAGACAAAATACTATTTTTCTCATCGCATTGTGATATATTTCATTAGACCTTCAAAGAAATATTAATTAATCTCTTTCTCTCTCTTCCTATTGCATCAACTTTCTAAATCATTATGTAAATAATATAAGCAAACAGATATTTCATTTTTATTTTTTTTTGTTGTGTTTTTAAGTAAAAGTTCAATCTAGACTGTAAATTCATCGTGCGTAGAATTTTTGAGTTTCAGTAGAGGTGGAAGTTGTGATCCCAAAATAATAAAATAGGTAAGATTAGCGTTAAAAGTTTTAATTATTCTTCAAACAATTTATGTAGAGAAAATACTATTTTCCTTGTCGCATTGTGATACATTTCATTAGACCTTCAAAGAAACATTAATTAATCTCTTTCTCTCTCTTCCTATTGCATCAACTTTCTAAATTATTATATAAAAAATAATATAAGCAACAATAGTAAACAGATATTTCATTTTTATTTATTTTTTGTTCTCTTGCAAATCAAATTTTTGTAATTTTAATTGTATTACATAAATTTTAATTTACTTTATATTACTAATTACATGATAATAATAACATGTCTTTATACTTATTCTTATAAATTAGCTTGTTCATACAACGAAATTAAAGATGATGATAATTAAGATTTGGCCAAGTTATTTATTATTTGAGTTCCTCAAATCAAACGTAAGATATATGGGATAAAGAAAGTTCATCCATTAAATTAGATGGCTATCCAAATACAAGATTCGGACAAATAGTTCTGAGAATGATAATCCCCTAATCCAATCCAGCGAAACAAACGAACCCCCTAGAATCCTATGTTACGCGTTCGCCCAAGGCTTCAAAATGTCGAGGGCCTGCCATGATCAGATTCAGCCAAATAAAAAATATGTATGATCATATGTTATGCATTTGCCTAGGGCCCTAGTCATGAACATGATTAAACATATGAATCAAATAAATACACTTACATGAAATAATCAGGAAACGGAGATCCATTTTGGCGTGCGTCTGGATGCAAAGACATCGCGTATGAACGGCGGATGCATTCTGGGTGCTATAACGACGTTTTAGCACGTTGCAATCCCTACTATGCGTTGTGCATAACAGGACCCCCTTGTCCCAATAACCAAAAGCAAGAATTGAAGAAAGCATTGACCAATACTTTATTTCATACCTATTTTCGGAAAATAAGTATCTGTTCACGTAAATTTACATAGTTCAGCCAGAATGAACAAAATGATTTCAAATCCATCAACCTTTCTCCATCTTTTTCTTTCGATCTTTTATTTCTTTTTACGCAACTGTACATGAAACAAATGAAGCAACCGGGTCAAATACCAGTTGTTTCATTCGCTTTTACGGTCAAATACCAGTTGTTTCATTCGCTTTTACGCAGTGCTCATCGAGCCAAGAAATAATATCATCAAATACATGAGCTATTGTCTCATCCGTTTCGCCTTCAAGAAGGGAATGATAAGCATCTTTATACAAATTGAGTTTCTTATCTGAACTCCTTGCCTTCTCGTACAAAGCCTTGCTCACTGATGGATCAGTCACAATGTCAGCTTCCCCGTGCAGAATCAACAGCGGCAAAGAGACCTACAGTTGCGTATAAAATATATACACAATAGTACACATTCGTCTAAGTCATCGAATATACACACAATGCTATTCCTCGATCAGTTTTCTATATTCGTAACGATAACTTTAAGTGTTACAAGAAAAAACAAAAAATAGAAAACTGTATTCTACACCTTTGCAATCAAATAATTCACTCTTTAGAAAGGACTCATCTAAGTTCAACAACTAACTTGCACAAGCAAGCAGATGCAAACACTAACACATCTGCCGGCCTCACATATCCATGTCTGACATGTCTTCAACGCATCACAATCCACTTGCCACGCTACGAACATGTTTACGACAAGCTGATATGTGCCCGGCCATTTTGTTAGAACATTTATAGTTGGACACGTTAGAGACATATTAAGACATCATGATCCAATTTAAAAAGCTTAATACTATTTCATAAATGCTTACTTCATGAAATACTTGTTTCGTGACTGTTGAATACATCTTAATAACGGTAATCCTATTCGTGGTTTTTTTAATCCTAACTTGGCAGATATTATTTTTCTATTCCAATATGAATCAATAAGATTCACCTATATAAATGTGTCATATTCGACATGTTGCCCAAAGTATCCATGTCTAAATCTTTTGAAGAATGATGGGTCTGTACTGTGTGTGCGTGCGCGTGTGTGAGAGAGAGAGAACTTATGATAAAAAAGGTCAAAAATTGAAATAAACCACAAACTATTATGTTCTAAGGTTGAAGTACTTCTCGTGAAGCAAAGAGCATTACACATCAAAGATTTCATTAATCTTGAGGACAGGTGAAGGAATTGCTTTTGAACAAGGGAGAGTCGTAAATTGTGTTGAGCTCTGAAGAGGGAGCTGGATCATGTGCGTCAGCTATGAATAAGAGTTGGTGAAATTTTCATTGGCAGGAGGTGCAGGATTCAAGCCCCAGAGGTGACGTGTATATAGCGCATATCAGTGCATGCATGTGTGGTGGTGCATGTGTAAGTTGCGCAAACGAGGGAGGGGGTATGCAGATGTAGTGCAGTCTCAACTGAAGTAACAGAGTTGGAAGTGACATACCTCTTCTAATCGACGTTCTATCTCTTGGGTGGTTCTTAGAAGCTCTAAAGCAGTCCGCAAACGTGGTTTATCCTTGTAAGCAATGACATTATACGCTGTCTGCATTCAAAAAGAAAACAAACATTACAGCCATGATTACATAGCAGTTGTGAGTCATACTAATGAGCTGCACAAAGGATGCTGGACCAAATACAGTGAGACAGTTCGAGAGGAAAAAAAGACGGCCACGCACTGTCATACAATTCCTAACCCCAGCCCTGCTAAATATACAGTTAGAGAAAAAAGGAGAGAAACAAACCATTTCTCTCTTATTCAATTCTTTAAAAGCCATCTCAGCTAAATCTTTTTGCGGAACAAGCTTTTGCTTTGGAAGAAATTTAGCTACACCAATAAGGATTTGTCTCAACAACCATGGTGGCACCACGTCATCTGCAATCTACACTAAGGCTTTTAGTTAATAAAATGTTCAAGTCTCAGAAAGGATGGTTGCATATCAGAAGCAAGTTCAAATGAATACTTTGCACATAGGTGCAACAAGAATGGCTCCATTCCATGCATTGGGTTGTTTCAGATGGACCTTCAAAGCTACTGCTCCACCCATTGACTGTCCAAACAGGAATCTTGGGAGACTGCACAATTCTGGGTTCTCTGCATCCAACGTAACAAAGCTATCATTCTGATAAAGCTCTATCAAATTGACGCTAAAAGAATATTATGCACAACACAATAGCTCGTAGTAAAACCAACATTCATCTCCAGTGAGTAATCGTCAAACAAATACCAGTTTACATTAGAAGTCCTATAGCTTACATTCCATTTCCCTTTCTCAAAAAAATTACACAGCCTATGCTTCAGGAATATGCCCCTCTCAGGATTCATTTTGGAAGTATCTTAAAAAATCTTGCAACTTTATGTTACCACCCAAGATGTAAACACGCGTACATATTGAAGGATAAAGCCAACAGTGCATGCCACTCACAGGATTCATTTTGGAAGTATGTTACAAAATCTAGCAACTTTCTGTTAACACCCAAGATGTAAACACGCCCATGTATCGGAGGACAAGGGCAATGGTAATGTGGACTCAATGTAGCAAGGGTAGACTGCAGTCTGCAACCGTTATAAACTGTGGACGAGGTCAGATTGTGGGTAATAGCGATAAAACGTTCATGCAATTCTGCAAAGACCAGGCCTCCAACATAGCCAACAATGTCCCACAACGGGAAATTTAAATACGCAACATATCTCAATGAAAAGATACAAGATGAAGCACGGGAAGCAGTCTTATAACCCTGAACAGGAGCTCGCAACCACGGCAGTATCGATCATTGCTACTATTTTTAGCTTACTTAATCTGAATAATACCAATGGGCAAAAATGGTTTCAACCCTAATGCACTGAAGTGGCAACAGTTACAAACTGAGGTTGAAAACAAAGGATTTTATTTAAAGGAAAGGATGGGTCTAAAAGAAATGAATTCACTAGCAAAGCAATTAATACAAGGTTTACATTCCCAAAAATAGGCAACAAAGTTTGCCCAAAAGGACTTTCAATATTTTTTTCAGAATGAACTTCTATGAATGAGAATCTATCTCCTTTGATTCACATTAAACCTATCAACACAAACCCATCATCATTGGCTTTCAGATTTAGGATAAAGAGCCCATGCCACAAATTTCCTTTACGTTTTCAATTGATTGACCTCTGTCAACCTCCAACATATAAGGGAGGCTCGTGCCCCTCTCTAAAATTATTCTGGCATAAAAGAAGGTTATGATGGTAGAAGTTGAGATGCTAAGTAAGTTAAAGTTTGATCTTAGGTTCAATAAGATGAAACATAAACTTTGGAAACATAACTAATCCTTCGATCTTTTTATGCTCAGAGCTATAAGGAATAAGCTGTCGGGCTATTCCAATTGACATCTTTGTTTCTTCCAATTGTGCTCTCCTTGGAAATACGGCAATTAACAAACAAGATAGCAAGTACTTCAAGGAATTAATCCTATCATTAAAAGAAAGTGTTCTAACTATAATAGAGATTTGACCAAGGAATCACAATAAAATATCATTGACAAATACACAATACTAGGAATAAACCTCTTATTTTTGAGAAAGTCTCGACAACATCATCAACCAGGATATCAAAGCTTGGAATGTATCCATGAAGACCTTCTGACAGACCAAATCCTGGATAATCCACTCCAAAAACTCCATATCCAGCTGATACTAACTTCTTGGCAATTCCTGCAGACAATCGCACAAAATTATCACACTACATTCGTCCAGCACTATGAATTTACCACTTCTAATTCATTTTATAAGCTGCATGCCTTCAGCAAAGAATGTGCAAGTGTCTCCATAACCATGGCAATAACAAACCACTGCTTTGGGACGACAAGTTCCTGGAAGCCAAGTTTTTGTGAAAATTTCCACGCCTCTAGAATTCACTTTGTACGACTGCACCAAGAAATCACATGATGCCCATAAACTTCCACGTAAAAAACACACACCAACATCATAATAATTAGAGGCATTTGATGGAAGCTCCAAATATGGAGAAAATCTGTTCAGTTGTGTCCCATCTTAAAATATGGTAACCCAGCCTCTTTTCTAAAAATCCCAAAATTACCCTTAATTACATCCCATTACAATTTAGCCAAATGTCTTCATGTTAAAAATCAACTACATATTTAAAATGTTCCTACGTATATCCAATCAATATTTTCCTGGCTTCCAATCCTCTTCATTGTTTGTCGAGCACTGCCGACAATACCAAATATAAATTTTACATTATACCAATGAAGAACCTATCAGACATAAAAATACTCATCACAAGGATGACAAAATCCAATACATTTGTTAGTCCATCATAACTACTTGGAACAATCAAGGGGTGGTCGAGATAGAAGAAAATAGGGTACCGGAGAACAAAATAAAGGAATTTTTCCTTTCATTCAGATTTCCCTTATGAGATTGGTTTTTGACTTTTTTCCCTCCTTGACTCTGGGCTAGATCGAGATCTTGGTCCCATGAAAATCCTCGTGTCACCAATTCAAATCTGGTTCCCAATACATGATTAATTTGTATGAGGAGCGATTTGAGAAATTATTGATAGACATCGACACACCTATTTATTACAATGATAAATGTGGACAGATCTATGGATGTAGAATAAGAGACCCATTTCTCAAACGATGGCAACTCTGATATTGGCATGCCCGTAAACTAGAGCATATTTGATAAAGAAATATACAAGAAAGGGAGTTTGTTGGTGAAAATAATGCATATCGCGTATCATTTACTGTTTTTATGAGAACCCCCACTCATTGCATCCAAAAAGAATTAAATGGCTAACTTAAAAAGGCAACCAAAAAACTAAGCATTAAGGCCAGTTTCAGCTGCCTACTATTATAGATTGAGTCACCAACAAAATTCTTGGGCTCAAATAGACATAAGCCAATAAATGGATGTAACCATTATTCCAAAATATAAAACTAAAACTCAGCCAAGTAGTCCAAACCTTCTTGGTAGAAGGAAAGTCCATTTACCATTGAAACTTCTTGGTTTCACCACATACCGCAGCCAAGAAGACTGTATATCAAATGCTTTTCACAAGTTGCCATTATGGAGCTTCTTTCTTACATAATGTTGCTCGAATCAGTTAAGAAACATGGAGGAGTTGACAAGCAAGATAATAGCTTTTTTAATAAGTGAGAATCACTTGTCCACCAACACACATTCAGTTGTTAGCTGCAAAGCTCTTCATTTAAGTGCATGTGAAACATGAAAATGTTGAATACCACGTCATTAGGCAGATCAAATCGGCATCAAAAGGGAAAACAAAATAGAAAACAATTTCCTTTACCTCATTCATCTTCAACCCATCACATGGCAACTGTAATCCAATTAAAAAGAAAAAAGAAAAACATTATTAATGCTAAATACTCAGTGTGGAGAGAAACCAAATTAAGAAAGCAGTTCATAATTTTGAGATTTATCTTGTCATCAGACACTACTTTAACATATTAAACTCATAAACTCATAGAGGTTGGACACAAGCTTTAAACAGAAAAGGCGAGAACGAAAACGACAAAGGCTCTATTTGTTCTTCAAAAAGAGGGAAATAGTTGGAAAACCTAATTTTGTCCTCCTTTACTAACCACGACGGCATGCAACATATTCCCCTTATTGTTTTACAGAACCAATGCGGGGAATTGCCAATTAATAAACTCTCGCGGAAGATAAATAGAGTAGAATACATTTTTGTGACGCCTTTTAAAGTTAATGACAAGAACAGCCGTCCCGAGTTTGACAAGGCCAGCCTAGTCAATTTTTTCCTAATTAATTAACCCAGAACTATAGAATGTTGCAGCATCTAAACATCCAACCGCCTACTGAACATTATGTTTTTCCTTTGTCTTTCCCATACAACTTTTAGTGCATTCTCTCCGTGAAAAGATTAATACACCCAACTCCAAATTCTACCCACTCCACCCCAAGTTGTCTTCAAGATTCCAAACAAATTAAATGCACATTTGACATTTGTACCTCCATCTTTCCTGGACACAAATTTCTCCACATTTCCCACGTGGGTTTATTTCTAGTGAAATCACATACATTATCAACCCCATGTGTAGTCAATCTCCTATGACAACATACCTAAATCACCAAATTACCTTTAAAAATCAATAACCATCACTAACAGAGCCATCGACACAGCACAAGCCTTCTTTTAGTTTTTGTATTACAAATAAAACAACCAAATTCGAATACAGGTCACAATTACAACCAGCTAAGGACGTCAGAAGTCAACCGCAATACCTTGAACAGGCAGAAATCAATCGACAGCTGAACTTCTTTAAACGCCTCACGAGCACGCCGTCTGGCGGGGGCTTCGTCCATATCAGCCTCCAGTATCTCCTCTACTTCCTGGCTTATTCCTTTGAACTTCAGTTGCTTCCCCACCACTGCTCTCTCACCCATTTTACAGCAAACCCTAACCCCAAATCCTAACAGAAAATCTGAATCGCTTAAAAGCTGAGAAGGGAGGAAATCAAAGCAAATACAATGACCCGCGCGCTTGCCGTCGTTTCAGAGTCAATAAGTGTATATATTTTTATATATATGTATAAACATACACATATAGAACGCTTAAAACAATGGTGTGGTCTATTGTGTATGTACCGTTTAACAGGTTTCGTCTGGAAAGCTTGGTGGATTTCAAAGCCATTAAAAAATGCATAGACCGGGGAAGAGAGAGAGTAGAGAGAGAAAGAGGAGAGAGTGCGGAAGCTGAGGCAATGGATGTGACTTGGCGAAGGAGATGCGATCGCAGTTGGTCGTTGCTTAATTATAAGGGTGAATTGCACTGACCACCCATGAAGTTTCGCACAAATGCAGATACCTTCCTTGAGGAGAAAATATATTAAAATAGAACTGTATATATAATTTGACTTCAGAATTTAGAGCTCAAATAAAAAAAATTGAAATATTAAGGAAAAAGGATAATTTAAATAAAAACATAAATTTTTTTATGAGATAAGCTTACTAGGTAGGCTAAAATTGTACACGTGTTTCTATTAAGTAAAACATATATAGAGAATGTAAATATTACAAGATACATTAAGTGAAAAATATAATTTTTATATGATAAAATAGTTGCTAAAATAAAAAAATATATTTATTTAAATAAATTTAATCAAACTATAATTTAAGTCTAATTTGATTTTAATATTTAAACTTCTAATTTTAGAATTATTTTATACACATTCTCTCTCTCTGTACGTGTGTGTACATATATATAATTGTATAATATATTTCTATACAATCACACATAAATAGATTAAATATATATAAAAATTATAAAGATAAAAGGAAAATACTATTCATTGTATAAAAAATATATTTATATTCGTAAATTGTATATTAATATCTATAAATATTCATAAAATATGTATTGATATTAGTACTTATTTAATATTATATGTATATTATCTATCGCCTATTAAATTGTAATTAGCAAGACTCATAATTTATAAAATTATAGAGGGCACTGCATTTATCAAAATCTCAAGAGAGATTTTTGTATTTATGAGAAACCTCAGGAGAAATTAGTGTAATTTGCCCTAATTTTAATGATGTTATTTTAGCGGACATTATAGATTTGGTAGAATTTTGAAAAGGACAATAGATGTATGTTCAAACACGTTATCTGTTGATTCTTGAATGTGTCCAGTTGATTCTTTAATGTGTCTGGAAAGAACTGGCCGGCCCTGGGTAAGTCCGTAAACTTTTGGATTCGGGTAATCCTCGGTGCATGGGATAATAATTTTTTTTATAAATATAAAAAGTATTAAAAATTCATAAAAAAATTATTATTAATACTAAATAGACAATTAAATTAAGATCAAATTTAGACAATCTAAATATCAAGATCAATACTAATTACAAGATTTCATTACCCAGTGGATCACAATTCTCTAATAAGGAACGAATGGCGTGGCATCACAAATATTACAACTTTTCCATCAACACTTTTATTCCAAGGGGTATAAACTTTTATTCCAATGCTCATTTGGACTAGATTAAGACGGAATAAGTCGGTTTTTAGTTAATTGACAAAAGATGAAATTAACCTTAATTTAAGGGTTGAATGATTTAGGGTTTAAGAATATATTTTTGTTATTGGATTGTCGAAGTCAAATAAAATCTTGCACTAAATTTGATCAAAACACACTAAAATAATTTAACTCAAATGGATTTGACTAGATTAAATTTTACGTAGAATAATATAATCTGATAATCGACTAATAACTAGATGCCAAATATATTCATATTCATGCGAGATTTGTGAAGAGGACTAATTATTTAATAGTTTAAAAATATTATGTGTCGTTGCTTACTTGTTATTCGCTGTAACAATTCAACGAGGTATGTGATGATGTGTAACTTGCAAGATTTGTTGCTACATAATTTATTTTTAATATTGTTTATATTACCATGTTGTGCTCCGGAAAAATTAAATAATTAATACAAAATCTCGTATTCAATGACAATCGAAACTATTTGATATTTTTATAATTTTTTGTTATTTTATTTTTAGAATTAGAGAAGCATAAAAATATGAAAAATACTAACCACCGTCCATTAAGTTATGAATAATGTGTAAAAAATATATCGATATTCATAAATTGTGTATTGATATCCGTGAATATACATAGATATATATAAATTATGTATTAATATATGTGTTTATTGTCTTTATGTGCATATTATACACCGCTTATTAGACGGTAATTAATAAGACCCCAAAAATATTAATTAAAATTAAAAAAATACAGATAAGATTTTTAATAACTATTGCTCAATGTAACACACGAATTAACTGTTGGAAAATAATATGCTCGTTTCTTGAAACCGGAAATAAAACAGAACAATAGATCAATAATGAAAAACCTGGACAGAAGTCGATTGAATCGAGGCAAGTGTTGAACACTCTATCCTTAAAGCAAATTCGTCCCCCACACGGTGCTTCTGGGCTCGTGGACGATTGCTTCCCAGGATTACCCGATTAACGCCGGATGGA
>JABCMJ010044369.1:0-17355 GCA_014822125.1 Arbutus unedo | reverse complement strand
ATATAATAATTGTTGATTCACTGGAATTTTGGATTCTGGTAAACTGATCTTTTAGGCAAAATATTGATATATGGCTCGTTCTATCCCCTTCTGGTCTTCGATTCACATATGATAATTGTTGATTCACTGGAATTTTGGATTCTGGTAAACTGAGCTTTTAGGCAAGTGAGAAAAAAGTTGGGGCTAAGTTGTTGATCATTATCTTGTTACTTGTACCACATTCTGAGGTTGATACTGCATTTACATTGATCAGAACACTCCTTGTAACGGTGTAACCACAATTTTTTGTGAACCTCCCACAATGTACATAAGAACCACAGAAATTCATTGCTCTTGGGACAGATGCGCTGGACGTTGAGTAACTTCTGATTTCAATTAGGTCTTGTTTCTCAGAGTTTTCCCACTCTCTTGCTCCTTGGTCGAACTGGGTATACCTTTGTCAACATATTTGGAACTTTGATGGAGTAGGATTTTGTGCTGTTGTTGGAGTAGCTATATAACACTGCACTTCAGCTTATATACTCAAAGGTATAGTTGTAGCTCGTATAGGTAAATCTGGAGCAGGTTCATCATGCTTAGTAATGATGAGCTTCATCTACCAGGTCAACACACTGAATGATTTTTAGTTACCTAGCCTATAAATCTTAGAACGATGATGCAAATGCAATTCCTGCGACAAACGTTCTACGTTAATAGAAAAATGGATGATGTGGTGAAGGGAGAAAAATTAATGCTGTGGAGAACTTCATTTTTTGTGTCTTTGCTGGGGATGGGGGAGTGGGTATTCAACCACTAAGATCCTATTAAGGTGCCTTTGAAAGGGCACGTGTTGGGTTCTTGCGGCGCTCATAGTGTGGTATTCTTTGGTGAAGAGACAGTTGACTCAACATCTTTATGATTTTTTTAACGTGCGATGCACATCACTGGATTTGAAAGGTTTGACTCTGGAAATGCTGACATGTCCACACTGGCATACTGGGACTTTTCCATGAATCCTAGCTTCTTTGCTAGATTTTGATTATGATTTTTGTTAAGCTCAAAGGGGCTGCATTATAGGGCAGTACTGCGCGGTGCTGCACATGTTTTGTTGCACCTATAGGTTATTATGAGCAGTCGGCCACTTTATTTTTCAAATTACAAACTTCAAGTCTGAAATCAGGTAAGTAATCTTCCGTTTCATGTGTTCTACTGTATTGAGTCTTCGACATACGACCATGCTTTGTTCTAAGGCTGTACAACACCTTGGTGGCAACTGTTTTTGTATAATGTCGCTTATTAGTTCATTAAAGCATGTTCATCTTTTCTCTGTGTTGAACAGAATCAAAGTAAGAGTGACTTTTTTTCCCTGAGTTATGGACCTATATTTTCGGTTCCCGCTTATTTATGATAAAGCATGAATGGATCTATATTTACTCTCCCGCTGCTATTTTTTTCCCTATCCGATGGTTACTTGGCTGTTGTAGGCACTTGAAGCTCCGAAAGAGCCTCGACGCCCTAAAGTGCATTGGGATCATGTTTTAGAAGAGATGGTTTGGTTGTCAAAGGTAGTGATTCGTTCTTCGGAAAATTTGTATTATATGTATGAGTTGGGGTAACCAGCATGTTTAACTTTATTCTCCTGGTCGGTATATGATATACGGCATCCGGTATACACTTACTCAACACTAAATATCAAGATCATATTTGATGAGTGGGAGTTTACTGAATTATGAGGTAGAGGGTTTGTTAAAAAAATTGCTGTTCTCACAGAAGAATTGTTAACAGGACTTTGAGTCAGAGAGAAAATGGAAATTGGCTCAAGCAAAGAAGGTTGCTATAAGAGCCAGCAAGGGCATGCTGGACCCCGCCACAAGGGGAGAAAAGAAATTGAAGGTTCGTTTTTTCCTTCCATCAAAGGAGAACACTTTATACTATATTGGTTGGAGAAGAATTGGAAGTTGTTAATGTAATGATTGTACCATCTTATGGTCTTGTTCATTTATGTTTGCGACTAATTTTTGTTTCCATTATGGCTGTGATCAGGAAGAAGAGCAGCGATTGAGAAAAGTTGCACTCAATATTTCTAAAGATGTGAAGAAATTCTGGATAAAAATTGAGAAGCTGGCAAGTTCACTTAGGATAATATGTTTCTTACATCGTTTCACAATACTTTGTGACATTTCAAAACATTCGTATGAAACACTGTGATTCCAGGTTCTTTACAAACATCAACTAGAACTTGACGAGAAAAAGAAAAAATCGCTTGATAAACAACTTGAGTTTCTTCTGGGGCAAACTGAAAGGTATAGGTGCTTTCATGAAGACTGAAGTTTTTTCATGTATTTTGGGTAGATTGGCCTTTTGATGCATTATGGTAATGCACATTAGTTGTAAAGCCGTGTGTTATCTTTCAATATTTAATAGGTATTCAACAATGCTAGCAGAAAACCTTGTGAACTCACCAGTTACTAGCAAGCCGACACCTTCAGGCATTGCTGCTCTGGAGCAACCAAGTAATCAACAAGGAGGAGATGAAAATGGTACATCTAGTTCTGTTGGATTAGAAATTGGTAAGCATAAGTGCAGTTTCTGTATCCAATATCTTTAAAAACTAATAAATCCCATATCTAAGTCCGACATTTTATTTGCCAGAATCTCAATCAGATGTTGCAGATGGCGATGAAGATTTTGATGTACGATCTGAAGATGAATTGGTATAAGGACTTCTTTGCTTGTTTATCGTCACCAAATGGCATTTTCCTGTTTTTCCGAAATTGACATTCTAGATTGTAGTTAATACCAAATGCGAGCTGGTATCGAAAAGAGATCTAAACTGAATTCTGGTAGATATGATTCATATGAACTGGACGCTCAGGAATGGGTTGGTGAGGTTTGGGCACTGAGCGACCATTTGTTTACAGCAATGCAATAGCTACTTTTAAGTGCTAGTCCCTTCTCCTTTTGAGGGTTACAGAACATTGACAAGGTCTTCTGATCATCTTTCGTCTTTTTTTCCCCTCTTTTTATATAATTGCACTATACGTCTAGTAAACACGATGCATACCTAACTAATGCAAAACATTCAGGTTCTTTAATTTGGTTTTCTATTGAAAGATGAATTGTCTGCTACAAGATATCTATTTCAGAAGCTATTTAGAAACAAGAAAGGAAATTGAATAGATTTCATTTTATAAAATGGGCAAAGTTTTGAGCCCTTGTTCCTAGTTATTAGGGCATGTAACTGAAGTCAACATGCGTAGAGTGACATATCACATTTAATACAGTATTCCCGTGTCTTATATTCTGACATACAGCGTCCTCTATGAACGCCATCCTAAAAGCTACTCTTGTAACTGTCTGAAGTAAATGATTCCGTGTGGCTGTTATAGAGTTCTTTTGCCTGGTGGTGTTATTGTTGTTGCCCTTTGTGGTTGGAGTCATTCGTGTCTTTTGTTATTAAGGAGGTGGATTTGCAGTCAAACAGATAAAATGTGATGTTGACTTATAATACACTTTTCTTATTGTCGGTTGCGTGCACTAACAAATGTTTCAATGTGTTGCGATGCTGCTTTAGGAAGATGATGAGCATACTCTTGAGGAAGACGAAGCTCTTATTACTGAGGATGAAAGGAAAGAAGAACTGGTAGCTCTGCAAAATGAAGTAGATCTACCTCTTGAAGAGCTACTCAAACGTTATGCTATTGAGAGAGGTGAATATGTTCTGTTTACTTTCTTATGAAGAGCCTTACTTTATTATGAAGAGCCGGTGTTGTTATTTCTTTTATGGTATTTCTATTTTTGAAAACGTTGCTAAGTAATAAAGTGTGCTAATTTTGGATGTGGCAAATGTACACACATACACACTCTCTCTCTCTCCCGCACACGCAAAATAAAATAATAAGATAAAAAATGCATAAAGATACACACTTATGTGGGCTTGTGTATTGGATAATTTGATGATCTGCACCTTTTTGTTATCATATTCACTTCAAGACCAAATGGCAATGAGCAATAAATACGAGTGACAAATGCATCCAACTCAACACTTACTGGCAAGGAGTTGGAGAGCCCCCAAGCTCATTACACTACTTCTATATATTATAATCTAACCGATGTGGACAAGTTCTAACAATGAGTATTCTCTCAGCCAGCAGAGAAAGTAGTCCAGAATTGAGTGTGGATGCAGCTGAGCGAACTCGTGCAGGGGAAGACGAAAGGGAGAGTAAGTTAGCAGCCAGCCTTCTGATTTTGATAGCTGTGTGATTGTCCTCAGTCGTGGGTTAATTGTTTTGCAGGTAGAGCAGATGGTAGTTCTTCTGTCCCAAAGATTGACAGAGGCAACTCACTTGCCGCCCCTGGTCGTCGTGGTGTAAGTTGTATGTGTTTGTGGTTATTGTCTTGATTGGTGATACAAGTTGTACTCAACATAATTGTTTTTCTTTCGTATCACAGGGTCCAAGTAATGGTAACATTTCAATTTCAGAAAACCATATTGCAGAAACAGATGCACTGGAAATCGAAAACCTAGCCGAAAGATCTGAAGGGTCAGCAAAAAAGTATATTCCGGATGACTTTCTTGATGAGCAGGTTAGAGATACATTCACATATATTGTATTTTATTAAATGTATCATTTTTTAATTTTTTCTATTGGATTATTTTTTGGTTTTGTTTGTCCTTCATGAGTTACGTTTGTGGCTCTTCACAAAAACAAAGGGGAAAAATGGATAATATGGGATACTATTTCGTGATATAATTAGATGCTATAAATTCACTAGCTTTCTTGTTGTGTTGTTTGTCATTCCATTTGTGGTAACTGCAGTTCATTGTCAACTTGGCTGCAACTTTGGAGCTATTTCATCAGTTATATGAAAAAAGACTGAATTTTGTACACTTGGTGATATAAACTCTTTTCTTTTATTAGTTGTGAACAACTGCCAAGCATTGAGAAGACGGAAAGTACATTATTCATGCGTGTTGGTATAATATTGCTAAAGGTTGTCTTCTTTTGGTGTAGTTATCTGGTATAATCGGTAGGGTGTGGTGCAAATGGAGTCTGAAGTTGAAAATTAACTAGTTATTTCTGCTTTTCATGTTGTAGTTATCTAGGAAAAACAGCAGGTCTATGCTTATGAGATTCGAACTCTATGCATCTGAACTCTATGTAAATTATAAGCTTCTCGATGGATGGTATTGGTTTCTGAATGTCAGTTGTTGTCATTTCCATCTTAAATTGGTGACATGAGGCATCCAACATAGCGTGGAAGCTCCTTGGAAGAGCAATGTTAGTCAATTAAACTCGAGAAAAATAGTGATTATTAAGTCCATTATTGTACTCGTTGAGATTTCCGAGTCACTTCGAGCTTTCAATGGTCTGTTGGGGAATGCTTGGTTGGTCTCTATATTCATCTGGTGCAGAAACTATGAGGATCAATTTGGGTGAGGGTGGTTTATCAATGGGCTAAACTATTTTGAACTTTTTTTGGGGCCGTCCGTGCCTGCTATTTAGCCGTGGAGTAATGTTTTGGAGTTAGAATGTGCCATGTTGGTCAGGCTTAATGGTTTGCGTTTGTGTAAACGGAGTTATGTTCTTTAACGTCCAAATCAGAATTCAAATTGATGGGGCCTCTGGCTAAAACCTTAAAGGACTGTCTTCAGCTTTGATGTGGGTTTTGTGTATTGCTACTATTTCTGCATAAGCAGATTTGTGGCAGACAGGCGATGCCAGCTTTACTGTGTACAGAGATATGGATGGAAGTTTAACTTCTGTTTAGGTTGGAAGTAGGATGGATTTCTAGATTGCTTCTTTCCACCAATTTGATTGGAATCTTGGTATCAGAGTGTTGCAGCTTTTGGGAGAATAACTATTAAAAGTATTAGATTGGCTTTGTGTGTAGGTAGTTTTGCTGTTATGCTGATTGTTGGTTGATAGGCTCTTCTAGTTATATAGTGGTAAAGAAAAAAATGCATGGCGTATTATTTTTGTTGGTGTTGGGAATAGCAGGAATGGTGCATTTCGAGAATACGTGTTTCCTTTGTGAAGTTTTTTTTGTCTTCAAAACATGAAACACCCCGTAGTATGGATTAGAGCTTTGCAACTTGTCCCTTTACCTATTGCCGTTGCTGTGGGTTAATAAAATACTGCAACGGGCTAGTTTACTGGTCATAATAATGTGCTGAAATTCTCATATTTGTTCCTGTAAGAGTTGGTCAAGTATGAGGTCTTATTGTGAACGATTACCTGTGGTCTAAGCGTCTTTGGTAAGTTGGAAGTCTAGTTTGAGGGCAGTTCAATGCGAAAGATACAAAGATTAGCGAGATCAATTTGAAGTGGTTGGAATTTGAATAGGCACCATTTACATGAATTTTAGTTATTTAGCACTCTTTGCTTTCTTCATCTGTGTCGCTCTTTGTCAATTTGGAGGCACTCGAGCCTATTACATTTTGCAAGGTGACAAGGTTGTTTATGTGTGAACATGGGAGTGATCCAATTGGATATACTCCATTTCGAAATGGAACACAAATAGAGTGGTAGGTTGTGTTGGAAGGTGTTTAATCTGCATCTTCTGCAAGGTGCGTGATATTTTGTTAAATCAGAGCCTTTTGGTTCCTGCATCGCAAATTAAGGCGCACGCTTGCTTGATTTTGATTCATGTCCAATAAATGGGAGATATCCTAAATGAATTCCGAATGTTGCATTGTATTGTTGACACGGGCTAGGACCGAAGAACAGAAGAGTCTCACACGTGGTTGTAATGGTCTCATTTTGGGAGATATGTTATCCATAGTTCTATGGGTGCTTTCATGGTTTTATAGCTTGGCCATTCTTATTTAGATGAATCAAATCTGACTGCAAGGTATCTTTCAGTTGTCCCTTTTGGTTTGGTAACAAATTGCCTTTGCCTTGTGTCCCAATATATGTAGGTGGATGATGATTTCGTTCTACCAACTGGAGAAGAAAAGGTATGTACTTTGATAAGCACGCTGATGTGTTATAGCGCAGTTGTGTATTCTGGTTATTGTATCTCGTAGAAGATATCTCTTTTATCAGATATGGAGGAGTATTTGTTGCTTATTAATTCGGTATGCACGATAGTAAATGTTTTAGATTAGTGATGATAAATATGTTATTTGTCTGGCATTGCTAGTTGAAAGAGTGCTATAAAGATGCAGTTTAATTTTCTATGACTACTAGCTTTGCTCGAAATTACATTTATGCCTGTATTGGCCAAAATTTTTATGATTTTTTTGGCGTCGCTGAAATTTAGCAAGGAATGAGTCTTTTGCAGCCAACTCAATATTGAGTTTATTTTTTCGCTTTTCCAATCTGGAAATTGGCTATAAACTGAACTATCTATGCTGACCATGGTTCTTATATATGCTAGTGTCTTAATTGCCATGTACTCATTTGAAATCAATGTTCAGGATGACGAGACAACATTGTCAGAGGAGGAAGAACTGGCAAAGGCTGAATCAAATGAGCCCGTAGATGAGGTAGAGTTCATCTTTTATTTCTGTACTTCGAATCATCTGATTTAGGAATAGACAGGTTATTTTTAGATAATGTGTGTTCATTCTTGAGTTGATTTTTGGTTTCTTTTCCGTCCCAGAGATTTTGGTTTAGCTTAAACTTACATTCCTTTTAATTAAGCTACAATTTCGCAGGTTGCATTACTGCAGAATGAAAGTGAAATTCCTTTAGAAGAATTGCTTGCGAGGTATAAAAAGGTACGTCGTGGGTGCTTTCACTTGTCGCTTGATAATTCCTTTTATGTTCTGGTATCTCTAGTTATCTGCTTCCATTTATCAGGTATCTGGTACTGATGAAGATGTAGAGGATGACTCGTGGTCTGCGTATGCTTCAACTTCTGAGGAGTTCTTGGATTCTGCTGAACAGTTGGATTCTGCAGCACAGGAAGAAGTTGAATCAAAGCAGCAGGATGTCCCCATGAAGGACGATGAAGAACTTAGTGAACTGCAGCCTGTTGTGGATCCCATTAATCAAGAGGAAGCAGAACATAACATAACACTGGAAGAAGGAAGAGAGAGTGAGAATATAATCGCTGATGCTGCCGCTGCTGCAAGATCTGCACAGCCGACTGGCAACACATTTTCAACTACCAAAGTGCGCACAAAATTTCCTTTTCTTCTAAAGTATCCGCTTCGTGAATATCAGCATATTGGATTGGACTGGCTTGTTACAATGTATGAAAAGCGACTTAATGGGATCCTAGCTGATGAAATGGGGCTAGGCAAGACTATTATGACAATTGCTCTTCTAGCTCACCTCGCATGTGAGAAGGGTATATGGGGTCCCCATCTCATTGTTGTCCCAACAAGTGTCATGCTCAACTGGGAAACAGAGTTTCTCAAATGGTGTCCTGCTTTTAAAATACTAACGTATTTTGGAAGTGCAAAAGAACGGAAAATTAAGAGGCAAGGGTGGATGAAACCAAATTATTTCCACGTGTGTATAACGACTTACCGACTCGTTATACAGGATTCCAAAATTTTTAAGCGGAAGAAGTGGAAATACTTGATTTTGGATGAAGCTCATCTTATAAAAAACTGGAAGTCCCAGAGATGGCAAACTCTTCTAAATTTTAATTCAAAGCGGCGTATCCTTTTAACTGGAACACCACTACAGAATGATCTCATGGAACTCTGGTCTTTAATGCATTTCTTGATGCCACACATATTTCAATCTCATCAAGAATTTAAGGATTGGTTCAGCAATCCAATATCAGGCATGGTAGAGGGGCAGGAGAAAATAAACAAAGAAGTTGTTGATCGTCTACATAATGTTCTTCGTCCATTTATTCTCCGTCGATTGAAAAGAGACGTGGAAAAACAGCTGCCTATGAAACATGAGCATGTGCTTTACTGTAGACTTTCAAGGAGGCAGCGTAACCTGTATGAGGATTTCATTGCTAGCTCAGAAACACAGGCTACTTTAGCGAGCTCCAATTTTTTTGGTATGATCAGTGTCATAATGCAACTTCGCAAAGTTTGCAATCATCCTGATTTGTTTGAAGGTCGTCCCATTGTTAGTTCTTTTGATATGAATGGCATTGAAATCCAACTAAGTTCCTCTGTTTGCTCTATGCTTACGCCTGACTCATTTTCCACCATTGACCTCAGTGGCTTGGGTTTTTTGTTTACCCCTTTAGATTTTAGCATGAATTCTTGGGAGACTGAGGAAGTTCAAGCTATTGCTACCCCATCAAGCTTGATCAAGGGGCGTGCTGACCTCGCTAATGTAGATGAAATTGGGACTGGGTTCAAGCATCGAAAAAAGTTCCATGGAACAAACATATTTGAAGAGATCCGAAAGGAAATTTTGAAGGAGAGACTACGAGAAACAAAAGAACGGGCAGCAGCTATTGCATGGTGGAATTCCTTGAGGTGCAGGAAAAAACCAATCTACTCCACTACTCTACAGGATCTTGTCACTGTAAGCGATCCTGTTTATGATATACAACGTCGAAAGGGGAACCTTTTTTCGAGGTTGAACTCCTCTAAGCTTGCTGAAATTGTACTGTCACCAGTGGAACGCTTCCAAAAAGTGATTGATCAGGTTGAATCCTTCATGTTTGCGATCCCAGCTGCGCGGGCCCCACCACCTGTTTGCTGGTGCAGTAAAAGCGAAACTTCTGTGTTTTTGCACCCAAATTACAAGGAGAGATGCACTGAATTTTTGTCACCCCTTCTAACACCTTTGCGCCCTGCAATCGTCCGGAGGCAATTAT
This sequence comes from Arbutus unedo, assembly GCA_014822125.1. Classification (NCBI taxonomy): domain Eukaryota; kingdom Viridiplantae; phylum Streptophyta; class Magnoliopsida; order Ericales; family Ericaceae; genus Arbutus; species Arbutus unedo. The sequence continues at coordinate 7,629 of JABCMJ010044369.1, read as the reverse complement.
ATTTTCCAGATAGGCGACTCATACAATTCGACTGCGGTAAGCTGCAGGAGCTTTCAGTTTTGCTTAGGCAATTAAAGTCAGAAGGTCACCGCGCACTGATATTCACTCAAATGACAAAGATGCTTGATATCTTGGAGGCTTTCATTAATATATACGGGTACACTTACATGCGTTTAGATGGATCCACCCCACCAGAAGAGAGGCAAACCTTGATGCAGCGATTCAACACGAACCCAAAATTTTTCCTCTTTATATTGTCTACGCGCAGTGGTGGTGTCGGTATCAACCTTGTTGGTGCCGATACAGTTATATTTTATGATAGTGATTGGAATCCTGCCATGGATCAACAAGCACAAGATCGGTGCCACAGAATAGGACAGACACGTGAAGTGAATATTTATCGCTTAATCAGTCACAGCACTATTGAAGAGAACATTTTAAAGAAGGCGAAACAGAAGCGTGCGCTTGATGATTTGGTTATACAGAGTGGAGGCTACAACACTGAATTTTTCAGGAAACTGGATCCGATGGACTTGTTTTCAGGCCATCAAACAATTACCACAAGGAACTTGCAGAAAGAGAAAAATTGCACCAATGGAATCGAGGATTCTTTATCCAATGCTGATGTGGAGGCTGCTTTGAAGCATGTAGAAGATGAAGCAGACTACATGGCTTTGAAGAAAGTTGAAGAGGAAGAGGCTGTGGACAATCAGGAGTTTAATGAAGAAGGTATTGGGAGGTTGGAAGATGATGAGTTTATAAATGAGGATGATGTGAAGGTTGATGAGTCTGCTGATCCCAATGGCTTGATTGTAACTTCAAATAAGGAAAATGGGGTGATTTTAAATGGTAGTGGTGTAAATGAAGAGTCAGCTCTAACTCTTGTGGCCAAAGAAGATGATGTTGACATGCTGGCTGATGTCAAACAGATGGCTGCAGCAGCTGCGGCAGCTGGGCAAGCAATGTTGTCCTTTGAAAGTCAGCTACGACCAATCGATCGCTATGCTATTCGTTTCCTAGAATTGTGGGACCCAATAATAGATAAGACATCAATGGAATCAGAAGTTAGGTTTGAGGAAAATGAATGGGAGCTGGGTCGGATTGAGAAGTTGAAGGAGGATATGGAAGCGGAGATTGATGACGACGAGGAACCTTTTGTCTATGAAAGTAAGAACTTTTTGCTATTTGCTATTTGCTATTTGCTATTTTGTGTTTCTTTTGAACTTTTGAATGCATACACTGTTATTATGTGGATAATGTTTGTTATTGTAAGGCAAACAAATGTTTGCCTATATACCATGTTGCAACTTGAAATAGCTGACTTTGTCTCATCATTGCTTGCATACTTTACTTGATGATGGTTAGACTAATTTAAATCTAGAAAAGACACTGTAGCTTGTCAATATGCAACTGTATAATTCAAACACTACCCATTTGAGTCTACAGTTTAAGATGTAGATTTTCTTCATTACAGGATGGGATGCTGATTTTGCTACTGAGGCATATCGACAAGAAGTTGAGGCCTTGGCCCAAAATCGGGTCAGTCGCACCAACCAATGGGTTGATTTTTTGTTAGGCACGTGGTGTAATTTCACTTGCTGATTGTTTTTCTAAACTTTTTGTAGATGATGGAAGAACTGGCACGTGAAGCTGAAGAGAAGGAACTTGCAGATCGTGAAAATTCTGATTCTATCAAGTAAGACAATGCAGTAAACAAAAGCCAATTGTTTATGCCTGTCTTATGATTTCTTATAACAACTTTGAAACGGAGTTAATTTTCTCAACCGACTTGCTTTAGCTTTTGGTCTGTTGATTGGTTGCCATTTGGGAGCCCTTTGTCTTATCCAAGTGAACTACCTTTTGTAGGTTTCTCAAGAAGCTTACTGTATAACTTGTTTTCTCCAGATTAGTAGCTACTTCAGAACCGACTAGATTTATATGGTCTTGCACAAATTCTTGTCCTTCTGTTGGCACTGAGCTGCCACTGCTTGAAGTTATATCCCTATTTGAGTCCATCTATTTGTATCACCCTGGATTATGTGACTAGTGTCTAGTAATGGAGAATTTTTTTCTTGGTTTCTGCTCTTGTAAACCATTTAGATTTGCTAATGCTTGATGTTTCATTCCCGTAGAAACCTCATTATAATTTTTATTGAACTTAAGAGAGTGATCTATGAAACTTAAGGACTCTTAATTGCGCTCCATGTGTTCTTGCCAAGGTTATCAAAATTCATTTTTGAAAGAGATGCCTCGTTCAACACTGCCATTTTAGTTCCATAACTTTTATGTCAAAAAAAGGCCGACTTCATGGCATGAGCATTCCAAAGCGAGCAAACATTAGTGAAAATATTATTGTCTGCCATTGGAAGTAAAATTAAGTAAACTGCTATGTGCATGGCCCCCCAAAAGTGCCTGGTAGAGTGGAAGTGCTGAAAAATTGATGTTCCTTCTCGGTGATTGTATCTGTCTGTTTTTATGAGCAAAACCGTATCTCCGTTGAGGTGTAACAGGTTGGCTGGCACTACATGGGTGTGTGACATGATTACCTTCAGAAACCTAAAATTTGACGCAACACAGGCTGTATTTATTTCTGAAATAGGCACGACATGTTGACACTTGCAATGTTATGGTGTTTCTATCATAAAGTGGCCACGATATAGGAAATTGATGTTAAATTTTGAACGCATTACTTTGGATATTTGTTGATTCCAATCTCTGGTGCAGGAATGATGTGCTTACTGTTTCTAAACCCAAGTCAAAGAAGAAAACAAAGAAAGCAAAGTTTAAGTCTCTGAAGAAAGCAGCTCTAGCATCTGAATCAAAAGCCGTGAAGGAAGACCTATCAAATGAACCTTTGTCTTCTGATGACGAGGCAACCTCCTACGACACCACCTCTTCGGAAATGGTATCACGACATTCGATTGTAAAGAAGAAACGTAAAGCAGCACTAGATGAGGATGAAGAGAACAGCACAAAGAAGTCCAAAAAGGTCAAGAAGGCTCGTCCTGAAGTACGTGTTGCAGCTTTGGAATCCAATCTAGTTAGTGAGCACCTTGATGAACCAAAATACTTAAAAATATGCGGAAGTGTTGATCTAGAGCAGAAGCCAATTGGCAGGAGCAAGATGGCAGGAAAAGTCTCCATCACTGCTATGCCCGTAAAGCGGGTCTTGATGATAAAACCAGAAAAGTTGAAGAAGAAGGGAAATATTTGGTCTAGAGATTGTCTTCCATCACCTGATTTTTGGATGCCTGAGGAGGATGCGATGTTATGTGCTCTTGTACATGAATACGGTCCACATTGGAGTTTGGTTAGTGAAACTTTATATGGGATGACAGCTGGTGGTCTTTATAGGGGAAGGTACCGCCATGCTGTCCACTGTTGTGAGAGGTTTAGGGAACTCATCCAAAGACATATTTTGTCTGCGGCAGACATTCCGAACAATGAAAAAGCTGGCAACACCGGCTCTGGAAAGGCTCTTCTGAAAGTGACAGAGGTAAGCTATATATCGTCTTTATGTCACTCCTAATGAAGTTAAAACAACAAAAAATTCAAAAGTAGGTCATGGATTGAGTTACAAACCATTATTCCTAAGCTAAGTGACAGTTAGAGCTCCTACATAAATAAGGAGCTGCGCAGATGATGGGTATAGAGCGGTTCTTTGTTTCCTGTAAATGCAACCAAAACTCTTAGCTGACCAGGGATTTCAAACTTTTTATTTTCACATGTTCTGGTGGGTGCTTGGACGTATTTTTGGTAAAAACCACATATTTAACTGCACACTCTTGATTTAGTGGAAACTGTAGATTAACTGTTGTAACTCTCCAGATGGTAAAGTTTCCAGCTGTCTGACTGAATGTTGGGAAAAATTTATGTTACAAGATCAAAGTTGGTGCCACCAGTTTTGGTAATGAGGTCCTAGACCCTTGAACCCTGGCCATATGATTGCTTCCTTTCCTATGAATAACTGCTTGTACGCCAATCTCAAAAGTTTCTTTGCCGTAGCTGTAGGCTATTTAATGGAACACATTTCCTCAGTCGTGAATATACATACTCCCTCCATTCCACAATATTGGTCCATTTTGTGGAATCCAACTATTGAAGGAGACGAAATGATTGCACCTTTCCAAAATACCCTTTAGTCACCCATTGTGGCTTTGAAATTTGTATTTAAATTAAAAAAAGAAGGGTAAAACAGGAATAAGATGAATAAGATCAAGATTTGTCCATTGGCTTTTCAAAGCGGACGAATATCCTCCAAACATGGGAAAGTGGACTAAAATTGTGGGACAGAGGGAGTGACTTTTCAAAACATGATTGTTGTGTCTACTAGTAGAACATATTTCCTATTTTGGTATTTTGTATGGGCATTTACAGTAACCAGATTTATGAACGTGATAGGATAATATTCGGATGCTATTGGATGTCGCCACGGAACTGCCTGATAATGAGCCACTACTTCAGAAACACTTCTTTGCGGTTCTTTATTCAGTCTGGAGAATAACATCCCGCCTTGAGCGCCGTCAGTCTCTCTCGTCTTCCCGGAATGGCTTCTATTCTGGTGGAAGGCATATTACTTCGATGGTTAGCCACATTGATCTGAATTCCACGATGGAGTCATCAGAACCGATGAGATTTACTAATTTAGGACAATGTAGCAATTTAGTAGCTGCTGCACTCTGCGATGGCAATAGCACACGACGGGATGATGGAGTCTCAGTTTTGAACCCAAGGGAAGAAGCTTCTGTTATTGTGGACCGGTTGGACATTACGCTGGAACTTCAGAGGGAAAGAGGCGACTCTATGATTCCTTTGCCGTCTCTCATAAATCTCTCTGTATGTGCTCCAGATCCACGTCCATCTGCAAGCATGCCTACAAATGCAAATCAGCATCTTAGATCCTTCCTAAGTATGGCTGAAAGCCGTTTCAGGTACGGCCTCATGACTTGTCCATCTTTCGATGATTTTTGCCGCTGTCAAAATAAAAGAATGAATCTCTCTCTCTCTCTCTTTCATTGTTGATGTTGTATATGATGAGCTAAGCTAGTGTTTGGGGATTAGTAGGTCTTTGTCCAATATGACCTTCAGCCCAACCCTATGTTGCGGATATGAAATCTCTAGCTTCAATTTTCCTCGAGTTGATGCATTTTTGAATCTTTAGGACAATACAGTTCAAGGTACTTCTGTTTTGTATAGCTACTGTAGAAATTGGAGACATTTAGTTGTGGATCCGTTGTATGCGAAGCCACGTTTGTTTGATCTGATTAATAGTGAGGGGATCACTAATACTACGTCACCCAAGGTAGTCTGTATCTGCTATTTTCTAGGGTTGGGTGTCCAACATGTCAGCCAATCAAGCTACCCCATAATATATCAGTTGTTTTGCTTAATGCCCATAGTATGTCATTATGGCGGCGTTATCTTAATGAGATTCCTGATGCCCAAGCGGGTGAAGCTCCCTTCTGTTTAGCCAGAAGAGGTTATACCATTGAACTTTACCTGCTGTATTTTCGTTTCAGCTTCAGTCATAGAAAGAACGATTCACTTTATATAGAAAGGAGTACTTCTAATTATCAGTCAAAAAAGTAATATTAAGTTTGAACATTGATCATCGGCATCGATTCCAAAACGCACAGATTCTTTTGAGTGATCTTCTTGCACGTGTTAAAGATATTTCCAGCCCAGCCCCTAATCTTCTTTACCATCTTGTCCACCAATTCCTTGCAATCTTCAGCTTTTAATTCTCCTCCGTTCATTTTTTATTTCTAAATAAAATTGTCTGCAAATGGAAAAGCAAATAAAAGTGGATCCATTACAATAAGTGAGGTAATTTTGATGATATGTTGCAACCTATGTTGCATGGATCCGCCATTTTATGGGAACCACCCGCGTCAACATGACACATGTGCTTGTGGATCCATACCGGATTCTACAAATAATAAACAGATCCTTCTAAGAAGAAGAAGTCCATATGTTTATTATGGGCTTCAATTATATTGGGTTGAGCCATTAGTATAATGCTTGTTTATGTTTGGAAGTGTTCCAAAATACATTAAAAAATTTATTTAACATATTCTAACACCGTATCCAATTTTAATCCATATCTACGAATCCCCTTTTTAAGTTTTGGTGTCTGGCACCTAAATATACACCCAAATTTGATACCTGCACCCAAGTTGTGCAACGTAGGTGGCAACCATTCCATTTACAATTCCAATCTAATTCTACAAGATGCACGTAGTTCTTTTGCCTGGAGACAATTTCATATTTTCGTTTAACGTAGGCCGCAACATTCCATTTACAATGCCTACCCAATTCTGACAAGATGCATGTAAGTCTTTTGCCTGGAGACAAATCTCATATTTTCTATTTCCTTTTTGTCAGGACTGCATCAAGAGATTGCGCTGAAGGTTCTTCGAGTTGGGCTTCAGCAGCCTTCCAAACAGGTGGTGATGTCAAGTATCGAACACCATCAAAATCACATTCCTTGGGAAAACATAAGCTATCCAATTGCGAATCGGTCAAACCTTCCAAATCGAAATTGAGAAAAATGACATTGGAGTCTAATGATATAACAATACCGGCCTTTGCGGATCCAGTGGTTCGACCAACAACTTATGCCATCAGTTCCAGTTTTGATCTGACACCACCTGGTTTTCCTGATTCAGGAATTGATGCTCTCAACTGTAGTACCACCCCCTTCGACACGGATGACATCTCTTTGGAGTTACATGGTGATATTGATCTGGTCCCACATGACTATGTTGCCGGATTCATCTCGGGACTAGATGATTTTTTGTCTTTGCCTGAATTTACAGATATTGGGTAGTATGATTTCGGAAACGTAAACCCACTTTATTCTTTTTGTCATAAATCTCGAAGAACAGGAATGTTCGTGGCAAAAGATACCCAGTCATTGAAAGTATCTGGTACTCAAAACTGGGGAATCACTACGTTGCTCTCGCAAAATCAGGAGGTAATTTGTCTTTTGGTTTGGCAATCAATCGGAGGTAATTTGTCTCTTGGGCTGGCAATCAAGCGGCGAAGGCTCAGCAGGCTCGAGCTTTTTCATTCGATCGAGCTGACTTGCATGGCAGAATGTGGGTGACCTTCTGGAGGTAGGAAGATAGGAAACAAGGGAACACATGGTGCATAGATAGAATAGCAGCTGGGCCCTTTTAGCTTTTGTATTTTTAGTTGCCTGATGAGAAATCTGAGGCTGATGAATTTTGGTGGGTTCGTGATTTGTTGTTATTTCTGTTGGCCCATTTCCATCAGAGGTGTAATAGAGAAAAAGGAAAGTGTTTGATGAAAATGCAAATTTCAGCTCGTTTCTCTCCCCCTACCCCCATCACGCAGCCCCGAGCACGCACGAAAGATGAAAGACAAACACGAGGGACTGTTTTTTTCAGAGGCGAACGTGCTGTTGATGTTGAAGACAATTGAGTCCTATGATTCGAATGACGATATTTCTACAACGCCTGAAGTTAGGAAATTATTCTTACAAATCATTCAAATAAGGCATGTGTTATCTTGTGATATTCCAATCAGGCTATGATGATAGAGTTAAGGTCGAGCGCTCGGGAAGGAATATCAGTGAATGTCCAGATGGATGAGTCTTATTTTGTA
>JABCMJ010044335.1:0-12194 GCA_014822125.1 Arbutus unedo | reverse complement strand
TTTGAACTTACATGTTTGGTTTTTTTTTAGTTTCTATATGTATTTTAACAACGGGAGGTACATATATATTATTAGCCAAACTTAACTGAACTAATTTTTTTGTCTTTATTCCAAAAAAAAATTAGGGTAGTGAGAAAGGGAGGAGAGAGAGAGGGAGAGAGAGATCTAGAGAGAGGAAAGGAGAAAAAGAGAGGTGAGAGAGAGAGAGGGAGAGAGAGAGAGATGAGAGAGAGGAATTTAGGATAGTGAGAAAGGGGGAGAGAGAGTGTGTGTGTAGAAAAATAGAGATGTGAGAGATAGATTTAAGATTTAGCGTAGACAAAAAGGGGAAGAAATAGATAGAAAATAGATAGATATGGAAGAAGGTGAGAAATAAAATAGATAAGTTTAGGGTAGCGAGAAAGAGAGAAATAAAAAGATAGAAATGAGAGAGATAGAGATAGAGAGAGAGAGAGATAGGTTTAAGGTAGTGATAAAGGGAGGGGGAGAGAGAGGGAGAGAGAAATGAGAGATAAATTTAGGGTAGTGATAGAGAGAGAGAGAGAGAGATAACATCTATTTTTTGAAGAAAAAAATGTTAAATATATATTATATATTAGATATTGTAAAACAAAACTCATGAATATTATGGTTGCTGCAGTGGTTAGTGAGGGTGTGCATAAGGTGCTGGTTGAGTGGAAGGTCTAAGGTTAGAAACTTGAGAAGGAAAAAAAATGGTGTTATGAGTATAATTTTTTGTATTTGAAATCAACTTAACGATAAAAAAATTCGTCGCAAAATCTAATTACTAACGACGAAAATAGACGAAAAAATTTCTCACCGATTATGTATTTTTTGGTGACAAAATATTTCATCTCTAAAATATGATATTGGCAATGAAACAATTGATCGCCGAATATATTCTATTGTCAACAAAATATTTTGTCGCCAAAGAACATATTAAGCGAAGAAAATTATTTTTCGTCGCTAAGAGTTTTTTGCGTGAAAGTATAAGCGACAAAAATTTACAACGAAAAATTTCGTCGCCTAATGAGTTAGTGACGAAAGATGTAGTTTTTGTAATAAAATTGTTTCGTTATTACAAACTAATTTTGTTGTAGTGATTTGTTTTTAGCGGCAGGTATTTGCGGCTCAACATGCTACTTGTTAAGACATTTCTTAATGCCTCAGTAGTTATTATTGGGGCAATATTAATTGCCATGATAGTTGACATGTCGAGTCATTCTAAAGTGCCTCAACAAGCTATTTGTTAAGGCATTTTGAAACGTCTCAGTAGTGATTATTGGGGCAGCATCAACTGTCATGATAGCTGCTATGTCGAGCCATTTTAAAGTGTCTCAACATGCAACTTGTTAAGACATTTCTCAGTGCCTCAGTAGCTGTTGTGTCGATGCATTCTAAAGTGTCTCAAAAGTCCTATTAAAGGCACTTACACCTGTCGCAATAGATTTATAATAGGATACTTTTAAGTGTTGATCTAGATTTTAGCAGATTTCTTAACGAAACTAATTGATAATTAAAAGATAAATTTCTACACCAAATATCTCTATATGCCACACAAATTCACAGAAGATAAGATTTTATAGAAAATTAATATATATCCAAGCCGATAACAAACATTATCATTTCAACACATGTACTTCCACCCCGATAAACAAAATGTAACTGTTTAAAATTCCATGAGAAAAACCATACACCATTCATGACAAAAGTAAGACAAACATATATGTAAATTAAAAATTATATTATCACTAACAATAACAAGATTACATATACTTGATCATACCAAAGACACATGCCATGCTATGGGTGTTCCAATGGTATCTCCAACCATTTTAAGTCCTCCGTAAGTTCTCATCAAATGCTCATCCCAATTTATTGGGACCAAAACGTGCACCTCACACCAATTTCGTCCTAGTTCTTGGCCACAACTTCTACGGTTGGATCTATGCTGATGACCCGGCCATTCCCTACATGTTCAATTTGGTTGGCCACACTCCTTAGGGAAACAAAATCCCCCACCTAGCAAATAATTAGATGAAATGTGTTGCTTCTTTTCCTAGCTACGATGAGGTTTTAAAAATACAAAAAATAATAAAAAGGATAGCGAAATGTTAGTATAATGGCTAGACAACCTTGTGAATGGCCACATAATCACAACATTAAATGCTGAGTCTTGCATCTTTTTACTAAAATATGAATTTGTTAGTTCTGCACTTGTTACATAAGTATCTTTTGATAGTGTCTATTATACACCAATCAAGAATTTCCAAAACCAGGCAATTAACTAACAACACTATTAGGAGTTGTATATTGCATCTTACAAAAAGAAACAAGTCGCATAAACACTGAAAGTCCAACCAAAATTTTACCAAGAATATAATAAAAGACAAGTTATGGACTTACTTTGTTAGATTAAATAGACTCCCAGACATAATTACCCTCCTCTTAAGCTATAGTCTCCGAAATACCCAGAAGAAAGGCAAAAAAGAAATAAAGCATACTTAATACAAAAAAATAGGGCTTAACGCAACATCTATATACATCCCTCCAAACCCATGCTAGACCCAAGCAAACTAAAAAAAAAATCCATTAGCAACAAGGTCATACTCAGAAACGGAGAAGTTAATTGGAAGTGCTTTTAAAGAGAGTTCAAATTAAGATGGGTCCAAGGGGTTTGTGAGAGACTAAAAGACGATCAACATCCTATTATTGCTATCTTGTATAATCTCTATGGCATTGCCTAGTATGGCTTCATGATTTAAGGGGGTGGTTTTTCTGCAGCACTTCTGCATTCCACTACTGTGGTATTCTGCTGTTGTGGGTGATTTGCTGCTGATTATTTTTTCTGCTTTTCGGTTTGGATTATGCAGTTTTTTTCCTACAGTTGGTGTTGGGCTAGTTTTGTGGTTGCTAACTTGTCCTTCAGTCCTTTAGGATTGTTCTAGGTAGTAGTGTTATGGTTGGTTTCTCGCCAATTACTAGGCTCCTCTACTTTGTTTGTTGCAACCCCACTTTCTATAAACGCTATTCTCTTTTGCCCTTAAAAAAAACTAATAACATGGTGGAAATCACATTAGCTTTCCAATTTGGAAAAAGAAATATGGGAAGTCAGCCTATATGCTAAGCTTAGAAACAAAATAGTTTCGATGGGCAAATAATGTTCAGTGGGGGGATACATGAAGGATAATGGACCTGAACTTTAGCAATACACAATCCAGTTCATTAGATAACCCCCAGTTTTTTCAAACCCAAACCATCAAAAAGGAAATATGGCAAAGAATCTTTTGAAATAATCCAAAAAAAATAAACCTTTAAAATAAATTGAGTGCTTAAGTTGCATTTGACCTTGGAAACATTGAAATGCAGTTGTTTCGTAGGTAATGTTGCCATTCTCAAATAGGTCTCTGTTTGATCTTCGTTCACCATTTGTATTCAATCAGATCAAAATGTGTGGAAACTATGGTCTAAATTCTCATTTGGTGGGATACCTCATAGGCATTTGGAGCCAACTGGTTTTCACATTAGTTTGGAAAAAGAAATATGGCAAGTTAGCCTTTATGCTACAATATGGACAGTATGGCACCTTAGAAACAAAGTAGTTTTTGACAATACAATGATTGATCAATTCTTTGTTGGAGAAAGTATCAAACTAAAGGTAGCCATATGGATTAAAGCCAAGCATGATCTTGGCACATATTCACTTTAGGACTTCATTAGATGCTAGGTAGGTGTTCGGAAGATCAAAGTTTGAAGACCAAATAGGTCAATTTCGAAGACAATTAAAGGAAAACATAGCCTAAGGCAAGAGATTTCAAAATTGGATAAATATCACTACAGACCAATGGATGTATGGATAGCAGGAGTTGTTTGGCCATTTCAAGTATTATCTCAGTCAGAGTGTAGGTCATCAAAGGAATGGGAGGACCATAAGACCTTCCTAGTTCCATAACCTTCCAAGTTATTGGCCTAAAGAAAAAGATCCTGCAGTAGAACATAAACACCAAATGCTTTTCATGGACCAAATTCAACATTAGGAAAGCCATGAGTCAATTTGAAATAGGAAAAAGACCAGGAGCACAACCAACACTTAATAGCAGCAAAAACAATAGGTATATAGTCTCCAAAACTAAAAGAATTAAGGATAGGGAGGACCATGAGACATAGAGCAGCACCAAAATCATAACCTTGAAAGCAAAAGTCTGATCCAAGGCCAACAGTGCCATTTTCAAATCGTGGTATACTGTGGGGATCATTGCTAAAGTATAAGACATGGGTATTAACCCCATTCGTTTGACACTGCATGACTAGAGCCTTTAGATCCTCTATGTTTTGATTTGTTTTGTCTAACTCTATCTTCCACTCCATTGCCTTCCTATAAGAGGTGCCACTGCTAGGTATTGTACCCCAAATATCGGAAGGGCAGACACCCAACCCATACATGTGCACACTTTCAGATTTTTCTTTACCTATAACTTGCGAGAATATATCACTTGGACCAATAATATCATGTTCACCTTCTGACACTTGTTCAATCAGTTCTTTCATTTTGTTCTGTAGTACAGTTTACAATAAAGATTATGTTGTAGGACTGTATAGACAAACTTTAAAAATTTGTATTCAAAATGAACCTCGTAACCCAGCGCACGATCTTTCATGTCAATGCCTCGTTTGATACAACACCATCCTTTGCAAAGCAAGTGAAGAACAAATCTGCACACGATGGGTCATGGCCAAGCTGTTTCTTCTATACAATACACATCAACAATGAAATCACTTAGTATTCAAAAAAGGATACTGATCTACATACTAATAAAATGACTTCAAAAATGATTTACCTTAGCCTCTCTTACTATGGCTAATGAAGTCTTGCCCCTCCTATAGATGAGAGATTGTTTAGCTCGACATCTTTTATTTTTTTTAACAAGTTTCTGAAATGCAAAAGGGTCATTCATTAGAATAAAGCTATATATTAATCCAAGAAAATAATTATAAATATCTTATTTTCTTCTATTGATAGAGATTTAGGATTCGATACCTTCATTTTCTCTTCGTTCCAAAGCTTAACAAGTTCTCTCCATTGGTCTATATGCACCCTATCTGGAGTATTGCGTATTTGCTCCTTAATAGGTAGTTCCGAATTAAATGTGAAGTTTTTACATGAGACTTCTAGCTCCTCCACTTTTTGGCAATTGATTTCAATACCCAACACTTGTGAGCCGGAGAAATATCAAATTTTTGCTACAATACAAAATATTTTTATGTTACCAAAAAAAAATAGCCATCTGACATCCCAATACCAACGTTCAAATAAATAATAAATAACATACCAATACCAATGCCATCATGTCATTTTTGTATATTCCAGACATTTGCAGCCAACTATTATAGTGGAGTGGAGCATATTTTTTATTTCTAGCTATACTTCCTAATAAATGACTGAAAATGCTAGTATTCGTGATTGGTTGTCCTTCATCATTGAATGAAACATGTATGCGGTCATTCTCGGGCCTTCCCCAAACGATGGCCATAAAAGTGGGTCTCTATACTCTCTTTCTTGTACCAATGTCACCTGTATTGATGACTAAAAGGATGAATAGTCAATACAATGGCAAGATAATTCACTTATGAGTATTATTTACCTGCTTCGGTACTGGGCTGAGTATTGGTCAAATCACAAATGTTTCTATTGTCACGAGCCATTGCCATGACCTAGATAAAAACGTATAATTTTCAGCAGAAACAGTCCATGGACAAAACAAAATCAAAATTTGAAAATGAATGCAGAAGAAGTGCAAAAGACAGAGCAAAGGACACCCCTTCACATACAAAGGTAAAAAAGATATGAAATAAAAGTTTTAAAAACTGACTATTAACATAAAAGATATGAAATAGAAGTTCTACAAACTAATCGATATACTAAATGAAATCTAAGTCCTCTCTATTCTAGTCCCATGTCTACATCTGTTGTGTCAATAGTTGTTCCTTGCACATCTTCCTTAATCCAACTAATTTAGCCATGCTCGTCTTGGAATTGACCATCAAAAGACTCACTCTGTAAATATGTCTCCATATCATCCGCACACAACTCTGATTTCATATCAAAAGAATCTCTAGCAGTTGTCCTAATCACAACATGCCATCCTTTGTTGAGGGGGTCTTCTACATAAAATACTTGTTGTACTTGAGAAGTTAGGACAAAAGGGTCATTTTTATATGCCAACCGTGCAAAATTGACAAGAGTGAACCCATAGTCATCACTTTTTTTTTTTTTTTGCCTTCTGATAGCCAGTCCCACTTGAACAAAACAACCTTTCGACCTCCTAATTACACTAGCACTTGAAAAACTTGTTGTCGTTGCAGTAACAACCACCCCACTGTTTTGGAATTTTCTATTCATCTCGACTTCTCGTATGTGAAACCTAAAGCCATTTACAATGAATCCACCATGTCTTTTCCCAACATCATTTGGCCCTCGAGCTAGAGCTCTAAGCTCTTCTGAAAGTTCGTCATCCTCTACAAGTTGCAAATCTCGAACCTATTGTAATAAATTAATAGCCAAAAGAATATATGTCGATGTTCCTGTTACCCTGTTCATAAATAAAAAAATATTTTTGTTACCATTACATGTTTGTACACTTGCTTAGTTTCCAAACCATGAAGCAAATTTTTCATTATGAATGCGTTGGATTTCTCATACTCATAGACGTGGATTTTGAGCCTTGATCATGTCTTAGTGTTGTCTGCACATTAAATTCACCAAGGTCGTGAAAGTAATATATAAATGACTTACCTAGAAAAAAACATTTCATCTATTAAATCTCTAACCTGGAAAATGTATCAACTGCATCGCAGTTGAACAATGCATACTGATGTGCCTTTACTAATGTTTCCTAGTCCAAGAATTATGTCACTACTTTCCTAAATGGACGTCCTTGCTTTGGAAAAATAGGTAACTTTACAGTACTCGTACAACCCTCATCATCATTTCTACCCACTCAATTAAACTTGGTTTCGACATCCTCTAATTATGTAGAGCAGAATGTCAAACATTCCTCTACCAAATACCCTTCTACAATGGAACCCTCCGGGTGATTTTTATTTCTCACATAGGACTTCAGTGTGGCTAAATACCTATTATAAGCAAAAACGGGTATCACTAAAGAAAGACCTCAATATAAATTTTATAATTGTTACAAATGTATCCTATGTATAACTAAGACAAAACTCACAATAGGATACATCCAAGATAATGAACAAGTCTGGCAAGTTTGGCCTCGGTGGCCAAATGAACTGCTAAATGCATCATCACATCAAAAAATGATGGAGCAAAAATCCTTTCTAGATCGCACAAGATTTTTGCAATTTGGCTCTCCAAACGAATTAAGTCACGGGCACGAAAAACTTTACAACACAATTCTTTGAAAAAAAAAAAGGGCACAATTTAATTTGGTTTGCCTGGACTTTCCAACTCGGAAACTTTAAGTGCTTTGAGCTAGATAGATCTTGAAATATTCGAAAAATAACCATCCAGAACTTTGACATTCTTTAAGACTTTACAAAAGATGTCTTTTTCTCTTTTACTCATTGAAAAACAAGCAACCGACAAGTACGTTTGACGCGATTCATCTTGTACAGGATGAAGTTCACATCTAATACCCATATCTAATAAATCAATATGTGCCTTTAAATGATCCTTGGATTTACCATCGAAATTCAACAATGTGCCAAACAAGCTATCACAATTATTCTTCTCTATATGCATCACGTCAAGATTGTGACGCAGTAAGTTATCCTTCCAATATGGTAATTCAAAGAATATGCTGAGCTTTTTCCAACCATATGGCAGCTCTGGATTATCTTTAACCAGTTTACTGAATTTAAATTTGAGGCTTTTCAATGGATTAACCACCATAGACCTTGTTAAGCGACATGGTATGTGCCTTTCTATGTTCTTCTCTCCCATTGAATGATCTTTTATCTCATCAAAACACATGATTGTCATCCAAAAATCTCTAGTGGTCCATGTAGATGTGCTTCCCACCATGCTTTAACCAACTAGAGCATGTATCCTTGTGACATGAAAGACAAGCAAATTTTCCTTAGTGCTTCATCCCGATAAATTTGCATATGTAGGAAAATCGCTGATAGTCCACATTAATGCAACACGCATCTAAAAATTCTAATTAGTTGACGCATCATATGTTTTTACTCCAATCTCCCATAATTCATTCAACTCATCTATTAAAGGCTACAAATACACATCAATATTATTCCCAGTGCTAAACGTCTAAGTATAAGCAATGCTAGCATAAAATATGGTTGTTTCATACACATCAAAGGTGGTAAGTTGTATGGCATCAAGACAACACTGTGAGCAACACTCATGGTTCCGAAAGGATTAAATTCATCTAAGGCCAACCCAAGTCTAACATTCTGTGGATTTATAGCAAACTCTTTATGTTGGAAATCAAAAGTCTTCCAAGCAGGGGAATCTGTAGGATGTCTCATAGACCCATCTTTGGTGCAGCCCTCTTTGTGCCATCTCATGAAGGATGCAGTCTTCAAGGACATGAATAACCTTTGCAATCTTGGAATTAATGGATAATGACATAACACCTTTCTTGGGACTTTTTTACGCTTTTTTGGTGAGGTTCCCTCTACTTGTTGGTTTTCAACTATCTTGTATCTAGGCTCATGACATATGTGGCATTCAGTTGCTTCGGCATATTCTTTCCAATAAAGCATGCAATTGTTAGGGCAAGCATGAATTTTATTGTAAGAGAGACCCAATTTTCCATCACTTTTTTGGATTCATAGTATGACTTGGGTAGTGTTTCACCCTCCAAGAATGCCTTCTTGAGTAGCATAACTAGCATGGTAAACATCCCATTAGTCTATTTTCCAAGACACTTAATATGAAATAATTGAACAAGAAATGAAAGTTTTGAAAATATTTTGCACCCCAGATATAAAGGTTTTTTAGCATCACCTAACAACTTAAAATCAGCATCTTCATTCGATAAACTTAGGTTATCTAATACATCACCCATGGCAATATCTATCTTTGAGAACCCAAATGTCTCATGTATTAAGCCCCGCATGTTAGTATGCCTATCGAAGTCATTTTCTACATCGATGGGACTTCCAACAGTTGTATTAGATGACAAAGATTCCCCCTAAGCGGTCCACTTTGTATAACCTTTGATAAATCCGTCACATATTAGATGGTCTATCACCTCAAATCGCGTCACCCATCTACCATTTCCGCATTTTACACATGGACATACAAATTTTTCCATTGACACTAACATTGCCAAATGCAAAATTTAGGAATTCGTCCACTCCATTGATATACTCATCACTCAATCGAGACTCGTGCATCCAACTCCTGTCCATTGTAGTTCCCTGTACCAAATATCAAGTGTGGTTCTCTACCACATATCCATAGACATCATAAAACAATCAGAGAATTGTAAATACATATATATATATATATATATTCATTATAAATTTAAATTCTTTCCACCACAATGTAGAATTATTCAAGGTACAATATAACTTTTTTTCATTTCTAGATATGAAGTAAAACAGTTATTTTTTACAATACATTTTGTTCTTCCACACACATGCACATACAAATACGTTTTATTCTCCGTCAAAGGCACAATACATTTTGTTCTTCTCAATAAGCTCAAAAACTAGATAGTGTGTATCTACTAGGTCTAAAATTTTTGATATTCTGATGACTTGCTGGTAGAGAACAAATTGGGTTGATACATAACAACAACCTGATGCCGGAAAGTACTCAAAACAAATCGGAAAACAACCAGATAGTGTGTATCTTCTTTGGGGTATTAAGAACAAATTGAAAAGTACCCTACTCACAAAACAACCACCTAATGCCGAAAAGTACCCAAAAAAATTGAAAAACAACTAAAAGATACTCACTATTTGGTTATTTTCGGCATCAATTGAGAAATTACCGTCTTATCGAATAAGAAAATATCATGATTCTCAATAAGCTCAACAACCAGATGTTGAGAATTTTTTGCATCAACTCCCAAAACAAATCAGAAAATATCTGACTCAAACCCATACAAATTTATTGATAATACCAAACTTCTTTTTTTATCAGCCAAAACAATCACTACAAGAAAAAACACTAATGGTGACACCCTTGGAGTATAGCTTGCCACTAAATATAATAAATAAGGAGTATAGCTTGCCACTAAATATAATAAATAGTGACAAGGAAATCCAACCCTGTCACCAAAAGTGTTGAGTTCTACATGCCAAATGAAAGCAATTTATGGTGACAACATTTTGATTTTAGTGACAAGTTTTGATGTCACTGAATTTTTAATTTTTGGTGACAAAGATTTGCTTGTCACTAAAGATCTCAATTTGGGCGCAAATGGAAAAAATTTCTTTTCGGCGGGAACTGTAATGTTGGGATTGTCACTGAAATATTTTTGAATGTCATAGAAAAATGTGTAAATAAAACTTCGTAGTTTTAAAGACTAAATGTTTGTCACAAAAGAACCCTACTATAATACCCATAACATTTCTCTCCCAAAAATTCAGCTCAATAAATTAAATTAGTGTGTTCAGAAAAAAACCCTAATTAACTTATGTTTCCTCTCTCTCTCTCTCACTCTCTCTCTCTCTCGTCGGAAGAAATGGTGGAGAAACATGAACTGTCAACCCAGGTGATCATTGACAACGAAGTTTGAAAGAGGTGGAGCTGACGAGGAAGAGTTATATGAGAAGATCGAAGCCCCTGAGTTCGTGGACTTCACTGCTCCAGATCTCCGTACTGACCCGACGATCTCTATTGGTTTTGCCTTTGAGTGGGTACGTCTAATTTCGTTCTCAAATCGTATCTCATCACTAGATTTTCCATTATTCCATCTCTATCAGCTTGTACATTAATCAAATAGTGAGCATGTCGATGTATTTGGGATATCTGTATTGATTAGTATGTTTCTAAGCATCTTTTCTATTGTGTTTTCTTTTTGATTTCTTTTCTAGTTTGTTGTTTGCGATTCATACATTCAAGTTAGAATCCGTTCAATTCAAGTAATGATGTGCCACTGTCCACCTCTGATCTCTCGCTCTTAATATACATGTGTGCTTTTGTGCATGTGTGTGTGTGGTGTGACAGTAATTCACAAACTCAAATGATGCAGATAAGTACGTTCAAGTGTATACAGTGGAATTGTAATAATCGCAGTAGTTATTAATCCATTGCAACCGATTATATATGCATGTTAGGTGTTTGATGAAATTGCCAAATGAGTTTTGCTGTTACTTGCACTCTTGTAGTGCTTCATCACCATGAAGTTGCTTTTTTGTGGACATTCATACTGGATTAAATGTAGAGAGTAAAGAAATTTCATGTAGTACCATTCTTCCGTGTTATCCCATTTAGTTTATCAAGATGGTGAGATTTGGTAGACTCAAATTATCATGGATTTATGTTTTATTTGTAGACTTTTGCTTTTAAATGGTTGCTCATAATACCGTTATGACCCATTTGTGCTTGGATTTCTCCTCCTTATTCCTTAAACATTTTTTTGCTCTCTCGCCGTTTAAGAATATTGAGTGAGCCACACATTATTGACAGTTCCGGACACATCAACGTTTGGAGAGTGCGCTCCAAATGTTTGATAAATTGTCGAGGAATTGATGTGCTAGTTCATTATGCAAAAATAATCTTTAATCAAGTGAAAAGTAACTTGTGGCAACAAACATTTATCAAATGTCTAAGAGATATGAAGTCCATTACAAAAATGGGGGTACTGTGGGATTGACGATTGAAAGTCAAGGGATACTATAGAGCTTTGTATGATAAGCTTGTGCCTAATATAGAAATGGAGAAGTATTGCAATCCGAAGGAGTAATAGAAAATCCTAATAAAGATTTCAACTAAATTGAGTTCAATATATGACAATCTTAAAGTATATTGCTAATATAGAAATGTAGAGCAAAATCATATGACAATCTTAAAGTATATTGCTAGTCCTACCATCACTTCTAGCCTTGTAAGAGAGAATATACCTATGTAGGAATAAAACTAAAAGCAAAGATGTGTGCTTGGTATTGCATTTTTTTATTGAAATTCTTGCCATTTATTGATCATCCCAATCAAAGGGCAGATGTTAAGAGCTCAGCTACTCAAAGGCACTTGT
>JABCMJ010044322.1:0-21207 GCA_014822125.1 Arbutus unedo | reverse complement strand
AAACTAGTCTAAGTTCTAAATTTTCAAGTTTTGGTCTAGTTTGCAATCTTATCGCGAAGGCCTATTTTGCACTTCCGTTGACCCACTTCCCAATGTCGGAATGACTTAGAGATTGTCACATCCTGTTCTAGAACTAAAACTAAGGTTAGGTTGTGTTCAAAATAATTCGAAAAAAGATCAGGTCGAGTTCCGAATCAAGACTTCAAAACTCAAGAAAATCAGCCCCTGTCTGCGATTTTATTCATGGCAGCTACTGATGACTCGTTTCTGCTACTGGTTCTAAGAACTAACCTTAGAATCTATTTTCTATGCTAAAACCATTAACTAATGAACATAGCTTAAGATTTAATACTTAAAAAAAAACTCATAAAGTGGTAAAGAAACAATAGGAAGATATTCTTCAACCTTACCTTCTTAATTTAATCTAATTTTTAAATTATCCACAATATTTCTATTTTTTTTTTCTGGGTCAGGCTCACACAATTAAAGTACAAGCGTGCCAAAAAATTCTTGTGATTATTTTTTTCAAAAAAAACAATTCAACTATTTAATAACCAACAATTACCAAGTGTTTATGTTATCTATTCTCTTACCTTAATGAAGAGGATCCTCTCAAGTGTTACCACGTAGTTTGATCAACTATAGAGAGAGGAAACAGAATGTGAAGAGTTAAGAAAATAAAAAGTTTCTCGAATAATAAAATTAATGACAAACTTACATTCAATAATCCATATCGAGATTTAAGTGATTCGAACAAGTTAGTCAGCTACAATAAGGACTACAAACTGTTAATATAAGTTAAGTTCAATTATTTTTACAATTACTGGATAATCTACAACTAAAACTTAAGATAAACTAAGCAGTTTAATGAAAAGATACGTCTTTGTAGGTTTTTTTTGTTCAGGATTCCTTCTTCGATGTTTTTCACTATTTATAAGCAACTACTGTAGTTTGTCTGCTAATCATGGCCGTATTCTTTTCCGCTTCAATTTTGAGTAACTTCCCGCCTTCAATCCATAACTTTCCACATTCCCCTTTTAGAGGCATTTCCTCTCCCTTTGACACATGTCCTCGGGCTTGGGTCATGAAGTGCACTATAACCCTTAAAAGTCCTTCATTTTATCCGTTGGAGCATGTAACCATCAATAACTGCTTAAACTCTTAAAATAATGTTGTCTCAGTATTTGCCCATGTTGTCCTGATTTTGTGTGTGTTTTGTCACTTAATATTGTCACGTGTTTTTCTCTTATTAGAGTGCTGACTTAGGTGCAAACAGAGGCGTAAACGGGGATTGTCGCCTTTAAGGACAACCAGTTTGAGATTATAGGGTAATCTAATGTTAAAATATTCAGTGAAAGGATCTTTGAAACAATCTAGACAGAACTACAGAAGCGTCTAAGAGCAACTCTAACAACACTCCTTAATTTAGCTAGTAAAAAAGACCAAAAAGGTACACTGGTCAATTTGTCTATCTATTTTTTCACTTATGCGTTCCAACACCGCTCTTTATTTCAGCTATTCAATAAAACTAAATTAACCAACAAAAAAAATTGCACGTGTTATCCACATTCAATGATGTGGCATTTTTTTTTTACGGTCATAGCGAGAATAGTTTAGCGGAAAAGGAATGAATACGCTGAAAAGTCTAGATAATGAGCGAGGAAAACTCACTACATGTAATGAGCCAAATTAAAAATATACAAAATAACTAGTCATTTGAAAAGCCTGTTAAAGCACCAATTTTTAAATTTGACTAGTTAAAGTAGACAACGAGTCTCATTTGAAAAGGCTGTTGAAATTGTTCCAAGGTGACCACAGTGGTTGATTCTATGTTTGTAAAAAGCGCAGACACAGTGTACCATCGAATGTAGCTACAGTGACCCTCAACTCTTCTGGGTAATTTAGTTTGTGATCTTTTTGTTTGTTTGAATTGACTGTTCCATACCATTGGTATGTTTTCTTCTTGTAACTTTCTTCCTTCATTACCAATGAAGTTCTTGCATGTCTTTAAGATTTTTGAAAATTCTTGTGCTACTTCTGGCTTAAAAAACATAAAGAACCAAAGGTCCAGCCTCCGGCTCAACTGCAAGTTCGGTTCAGTTCTAAAATATTAGGGTTGCGTTTGGATCTTATACTTGTGGAAGCAAAAAGTAAAATAAAGGAAAATTAAAGTATAAGTTTTCTCTTATTCATATGCTTTCCGTTGTTTTACCACAACAAATCAAATCCACTAGCGCTCGAATACACTATTTTTACTTCATACCTCAACAAAACAATCACTGGTAAGAGAGCTTGTGACAAATCTGACTTTCATCACAGTTTTAACAGTCCCAGTTCGAATCCAAGTGTCGTATACTACACTTCATGAGATACAAATAAAATCACCGTCGCCAACCCCCCCCCAAAAAAAAAAAAAAAGTGAACACAAACATCAATAGGTTAGTCATTTGGACAAATACTTTGTACATACTGCAATTATTTTACACGAGCACCAGCCAATTAGTGCAGAAAACTCCAAATCCCAGCTAATAATTTTCCTACCCTCAAAAACACCCACAAGAGAGCAATTCAATGTTGGGGGAAACTACAACTAGAGGGATGCTTAATGCAGCGAAGCACCAGAATCAAAAGGGACATCCAATATCTAACCGATCATTGTATTCAAATCTACAGCCTCCGGTCCATTTGACCATCATCTAAAAAACTCCATTCCTCCAGCTATTGGTGTGACCCATGAATTTGCTACTCTAATTTCAACTGGATGCGCAGTTCACTATTCTCGGACCATGGGCAAGAAATGCCCAGCCTCATCTGTTCCAAAGCAACAAAGTCAAATGCGAAATTAAGGAGAGAGAAACTGGAAATAAACTGAATGATCATAAGACTTAAGTATAGAAACAGCTACAGATCTCAGCGCAGCAGGTATAAAGAAAACTGAAGAGTAATCCACAAGCTAGAAAGTGAAAACAGATTTGGTCAATCAAAACCCCAAAACTAGCAAGGGCACTCATGCCCCAGCAAGATAGGGCAACGCAGAACGTAGACTTTACTAAGCAAGCAAGAAAGCTACATCTACCGTGTCAGTTAAGTGTTCTGCAAAGCAAAACATAACCCCCCTCACCCCGTCGGACCAAAAACTTTGCTTTTAACTTGTGAAATGTCACTAGTCCTAAAATCGGACACACGGCTACATTCTCCTAGACAATACACTTCCATGGAATAAATTGTCATAAAAATGCCAGGGACTACAAAGTCAGAATGTATTCTTCTTCCCTGAGATGCCAAACTAACCATAACACCTGGGAAACATTATAGGTAGTCGGAATGGGCTCTGGAACAATAAAGTTTTGAAGAACTAGATGACATGCGTATAGAAATATTGCAAACAATACCATACCGCTTTCTCCATCAGAAATATCTGCAAGCCGTGCAATTGCATCAATAAGCGCTTGTTCATGTTCCTGCATCACAATAATTGTTAACCTTGATGTGTATAGTTAATACCAATCAAACTTAGCAAAAGGGAAACATCCACTGACCTTCAGCAACTTCTTCGCTTTCTCGACTTCAAGTGGATCTGGATGACTGACACCAAAGACTCTCTCCACCTACCAGACAACAACAAAGAAAAAAAAACTGTACAACCAATACATTTACAGGGAAAAAAACCAATATCAATTAAGTTGCTCTTCACCGACCTCCTTGATTAGAGTATCTGTTTGAAGTATTTTAATTTCATCTGATCCTTTCTTTCCCATGCCATTCTGTGACGACGGAAAATTCTTCCTGGACTGGCCCTTCATCACACCCCTACCTTTCCCCCCAGCTAGACCACCATCACGCCCAACAGATCTACCCATCAAATGTCCTGATCCACCATAACCCCCTTGACGAGAAATTCCAGGGTCTTCGCCCTCCCATTGAATATCTTCAGGAGATATCTGTGCAAGGAACAAAAAATCGGACACTGACAGAAATTATAGTGACAAAAAGTGGGTGTTGATGATGTGAATTTTGATCATGCGTGATGTTGGCCCTTTTTTAATGTGTTCCAAAAATTTCTGAGGAGATGACTGGTCAAAGGCTTTTGTATTGCATCTTTAGTAAGAAGAATGGGTAGCGGTCCCTTGGCACTTTCTCAGATACAATTTTAGGGGATAACAACAAAATAAAATTTTAAAGATTCTTCTTTCTTCCTTTTTCATTTCCTATCAAACCAAACAAAAAGAAGGAATCCACCTTCCATTCCCTAAAGAACTTTTCCATCCCTACTACTCTTTCCAACTTTTCTTTCCCTGAACAAAAGGTAGACCATTAGTTTCAAAAAAGCTATTTGCTGGATAGATCGAAATCTGACTGTTTGTTATGGTTAAGTTATATGTCTAAGGTTGAGTGTTGTGGAATTGAGGATCTTACCACCACAAACTAAGCATTTGATTTGAAGGAACATTTGGGCAACACACTAAACACATGCACCCACACACCCCGCACAGTAGCACAAAGAAGAATCAAGCAAGCACAACACAATGATTTATGTGGTTTGGTAAGAATGCATCAATGGCTGACATCGAATTTTGCTATGTTCTTTAATGAGGAAGGGCCACAACGAGACAGCTAGGGTTAACAATGTTATAAGCTAATAGGAATAAACAACATTACTCAAATAGCCTTCGTACTCCTAGAAAATTCACGAATTTGAAAGCCTTGAGACCAGCACCGATCAGGCTTTACAAACCCAAACATAAACCAAATTATTTTAATTCGTGTTAGTCATGTTCACATTTTTTGTAGGGTGGCCGAGATATCTAGTCTTTGACCCTGACTTAATTTAGGTTGGGTGTTCCCACATAATAAAGTGGAGCTTCTTCATTCTTGCGATGGAGTTCATTGTTCTAAAAGTCGTTCTAAACGGCCAACTAGTTGGCACCTAGACACTAAGCAGCAGAAATCTGACGCTGCGACTTTACTTTTTGGTCATATATTAGGCATTTTGGGATTAGTTGACAATAAGCGGCAATTAATCGGGTATCCTGATTAATCGGCGAGTTGACTTAGTAAATTTTTTTCAAAAAAAGGGGTTAGAATAAGATGCTTTTAAACAAATTCTGATATCTTAAATTAATTTCTGGATTTTATGTAATAATTTTTTAAATTCATTTCATTTTGAACTTTGAACATTGAACTTTGGTTTTGACTACTTATTTGTTACAACTTACTTTTTAGTTTAAAGTTAAAACTTTATCCTTCTATTTATTTTTTCCTATTCTTATGTCATTTCTTACACAAACTTTTGATAGGGAAGAAACATATTTTAAAATACTGAAAAAACGAGTAATCTCTAGGCGCCGACGGGAACTAGTTGGCCTAGGCACAAGGCACCCCTCTTCCGCCTGACTAGCGCCTAGCGATTTTTAAAACATTGGTGGAGTTTGGGCTGGATGACATAAAGCTTGTTGTTTGACACCTCCGACGGGAATGTGGATTGCTTAGGAGAAGTGCATGAGAATGCTTTTGATGCCATATAAGAACCTAATTACATGTCTGTTTTGCACAGTATCTTATTGAATCAGTTAATCAGTCCTTTTAAGCAGTTTCTTTAATGTGTTGAGATTTTTGAACAGGTTTTCATGTATAGTTGACAGAGACTTTTTGTAGACAGTTGTACTCCCTTGTTGCTGCTTTTCTGATGTGAACATGATCAATGAAAATAAAAGTAAAACGAGATTAGGATTTCTGTAAGCAACAATTCCACATATAGCCTTGAAAGTCTTTGAATTAAGCAGAGATTAAGTTCAACAATTTTGCTCAAGCTTTTGAAATTCTTTTACTGTTGCATGACAAAATTCCAGGCTTCTAGTCCTATGCTAAGCCGCACGGATACACACAAGAGAGACCAATACTGTACGACATGCCACTATACTGACATAGTATTCCAATAAGTAGGGCACAACAAAAGTAGAATACATCAATAAATCAACATATTTATATGCAAGACTTTACCTTTAGCAGAAGCAGACCAGTTTCTGACGATTGACTTCCTTTATTATGCAATTTCATGGCGATGTAAGAAAAACTATTCGATCTTATTGCGTTAAATTACATTCATACTAACATATCCACATAAAAATCGTATTAACATCCCAACACCTATGCACTAGAAAAGAAGTGCGCAACAACAGCTAATATCAATGTTAACAAATTTCCCCATCAATTTTGAGTTAATTTTCTCCACACGTGTAATGTGTTTCATGAATGTAAATGATTGAAATGTATCTGGCATGTCCCCAACTGGTTAAAGCATGTTTGGGTTATTAAACAAACAACTAATGACACGTGAAAAGTGTCGGACATGTGTAGGCATTGTAACAAATCCAATACCGTCATCACCTCCTTGGAATTGTCAGTGCTGCTTAAGCCCTAGGTACGAAGCATGACGAATTGACTGTTCCCCTGGCAGTCTTTGTTTCTTTCGTAAGCCACTAAAAGGCCACAAAAAGATCTGCCCAACCTACATTAGACTCCTATATTGCCGTTGTATATTGAATACCCCCGAACCGATTCACTCCTCAAATCTCCCAAAATAACAAATAAAGAACTCGAACAGCCCCTATTATTTTGTATCAACGTAGTTCAGACTACAGAGCAACAGCAACAATCAACAAAAGCTTATCTTTCTTGTTAAGTCAGACCTCACCAATTCAGTCCTGTGCATGTTGACCCCGAAAAACCAACTTCCACAATTAATTTTGCCAAAACCTAACAAAGACAGATACGGATGCGCAATATGGATACAACACGACACAAATACCGCGATACGACAAATTTTAAAAAAATAGTATACAGGTAGGTCGGGATATGTCTGTAACCATTAACATTTTTGCAATTATTAGTCTTCTACCATGCATAAAGAAGAGCAAAGAAAAATAAAAGAATAGTTGAATTGCTAATACCAAACAGTAAGCACATGCCAATTGTCAAAAGTCATTCAAAGAGTAAAAAGAGAATAACAAACCTAATACAAAGCATTTAAAACATGCCAAAAGTCAAAAGCAAGAAGTGATCATTCCTAGTAATTCCACCCGTATCAACTTCAATATTCCATTATCAACTTCAATTGCACCCCCTTCGCCTTCATCGTTGAATGTGTGTATGTATATAGTCTATATATGCAATACTAGCATATTCAAATACTGATATGCTGCTCTAAAAAGAGTAAAATAGATAGTACAGAGTGGAAATATGTCTATACAATATATAAAATAAACAGAAATGTAATGCGGATTTCTTGTGTGCATGACTGTGATATGCGAATCTGTGTCCGTTCGTGACGAAACTACGAGAGAATGATACATGATACAAGACTACGAGAGATTGTTTGACAGTGCAAGCAAGAGAGAGAGAGAGAGAGAGAGACTAGCACCTGCGAATCGGTCATCTCAGGTTTTTTTGTCCACTTTTGTCCCTATCGGCAAACAATATATCGACTCTTTTATGTATTGGATATGGATATGATACATGTATACTCTGTTTACACTTTAAACTATAATTTTTTATTTAAATTTCATTCTCACAATCGCCATATCCCAAAAGTATCTCGCCATATCCCCAAAGTATCCCTCACGTGTCCAAAATGTATCCAAAATTAAAAACATTTAATTTAAATCCAAGATACTTATTTGTTGTATCTATTACGTATTGGCATGTATCAGGCGTGTATCGCTATCCGATACGTATTCAATACCCATATGCAACTAGTTTCGGAGTATCTGTGCTTCATAAGCAACCTATAGGCCAGTGCTTTCTCAAACTTGTCCAACAACAAATATACAGGTTACAAAGTGCTCTAATGGCTTGAGCTTAATGCAGCCATATGTCAACACTAGGGGGATGAAGGGACAGAGAGGTCAAGTGTGGCCATGGTCCCCCTCAACTTTTTAACCATTAGTATAGGACCCCCAAAATGATGAAATTTAATGTAGCCCATAAAAATGGCCTCCTGAGGTTTTGGAAATTCTTCATATCGCCTCCCAGATTTACAACTTTTCCAAAAATATGGCATTCATGCATGTTTTCATACCACACAATAGGTTTAATTTTAATCATTACATCATTCTAGCACTTATGTACGAAATAGTTATCTTTGAACCTAACTTCGTTTTTTCTCGGCTATGCTTATCTTGGCCACACCCAAACTCCAACTCCAGGCTTCGTCCTTCCCTATATCTATCCATTTCCCCTTCTCCATAGCAACTAACCCTTTTTTCATACCAATTGAAAGTTTCATAAGCCAGTAGAGTAGCACTTTCTCAACTTGAAGAAAAGGAGCACTTTCTCAACTTGAAGAAAAGGCTCTGCATTTATAAACATTAATCAATAGACTCTAAAATAAGCAGATATGAACTGATGTGCCTTCCTGCCTTCGTGCAAGCCACATTCTGAAAAAACTAGCAAGAACAAGTGCACAGAAGTGACTAGAGATAAGGGAATTCTCCTTCATTCCATTCTCCCTGGACTTGTCATACTTATATGTATTTTGTACAAAGAATGATCTGTACAAAAGTTGAAGATCTAAAACCCACTTCCAACGGTCATCTCATGAAAGAGAGGAAACCTCAGGAAATCAGTTTCCTTTTCCTGACGAAAAAATGAAATTGAATCACCAACAGCTTAACTGGCATTACGTGTCAAAGTATGCACTATTGAATACTCTCATTCAAATGCATATAATACATGAGTCCCAGAAAGCAATGGGTGGATAAAATACAAATTTGAGTGAAACCTGATCTAACTTGATATCTTCACTGATTCAACTTGAACTGGTCAATAATTCTAGATTAATGTGAAAGATGCCTCTGCATACCATTAGCTATATAGCCTATAGGTGGGGCAGATATTTACAGCAAATATATTCCTTAGAAACTATCGCGTTAATTTACACATAAATTTCATTTTAAAAGGCAGTCAGAGTTAGTTCCAAACATTAGTCATGCAGAACTCGGCTTAGCTCAAGCACAAATGCTTACTTCAATCAATAAGTCCTCAGGTACACCTAAAGCAGACAGGTTGCTGCCTTCCATCTAGTTTTTTTTTTTTTTTGGTGTGGGAGCAAAAGAAGTACAATTAGGGGGATATCCTTTCAAATTTCTCTAATTCTACCCAGTATAAGTTCTTTATTACGCAAGAGAGTTTTAGCAAATACTATAACCACGATTCTAAGAACTCCCTACACATTTCAGCTTTCGAGGAATAGAACAATAATGGTTTGACAGGCCAAAATTTTTTACCATAAGAGCTTGTCCTATATTAAGTATAACTTGCATATCAAACTAGTATCTAAGCCTGTGCGGTCTCTCCACTCATTGCCAATCAGTTTTTAGTTGTGTGCTTTCACAAGGTATCAAAGCTAGGTTTTTTAAGGCTAATAAACAAGACTCCTAATTAACTGCCCCGTCGCTTATGCCTTAACTGCACCCTGTTACTTGTTTCTCTGTGCTCTGTTGTGGATCCTTTTGTTTATCTCTCTACATGAGAGTCAGCAGTCGTACATCTGAATATTGTCAGAGCTTGTCACACTTTGATTAATATTACCTCCCAAACTAGTAATATGAACCTTAGAGACCTCTCAACTCATAGCCAACTGGTTTTGAGTTGGATGCTTCAACATTGACCATGGACTTCATGCTTTGACAGGCCCAGCCATAAAGTTGCAATATAGTCGTTGTAAGGGCAGTGATAATGTGGAGACGTGTTCAGTCCTTTAAACGACAAAAACACGTGTCAGACACACATGTACAAGCGTCAATTTGATTTCTATCCAAATGGAACACAAAAACAGAATTTCTGTGCAGAAAAAATCTCATCATCTGTGGCATCTGCAGTCATTAAAACATTAAAAAATCTTGGGGTGTGATTTACCCATAGGTCAGAGAAAAAATAATTCACTCAAAGAAACGGCGAAACATATATTCCTCTGAGCTTTTCTGTGTCGGGTATACCTGTTTTATTATCTTTTCCACCCAAGTTTAGCAGGAAGTTCTGCCCAATCAACCACAGATAAAAACAGTTGAGTGCAAACATGAATACAGATTATTGTGAAATCACTCATTTAACTGCCTCTAGTTGGTCCATCAACAAGTGTCAGTAATTAAGCACAGCATAACGAAAAATGCCCTATTTTAACAGTTAACCATGAGTTCTAAGAATTATGAGTTTGAGATTGTTAAGACTGTCAGCCAACAGGTTTTGTCATTTACTGCAGCCTTTTCGATCTTAAATAGCAATCTGATTGCCTCAAGGAATAAAACAAGTAAAGACACTTCGGCAGTAAACTACAGGAGAAATGTATATACATTTAGGGCTACTACCATTTAAGGACTGTAAATATACCTCAGCAAGATTAACCCACTCCCATGTCTCATTAGCAGTACCAATATCATACACTAGAGCATGTCGGCCCTGAAAATGGATCAAAAGATGGTTGGCAAAAAGGCACAGAACATTAAATCCACACCTAATACAAAGTAAACTACTGTTATCGAGAAGAAGAAAGGAAGAACCCTACCTCAACAGGGTTGTAGTCAGTGATAACAGCTTCATAGAAATTATTGTCATCAGGCCACCTGGTCCTCACTTTCCTCCCAATCAAAGAATCAGATGGTGCTCCTTCAGCAGGTGCACCTGCAAGGGCACTAGAAGAAACCCGGTTCAGGATTTGACCCCTTCCGGATGGACCTGAGGTGGGCTGCTGCATTTTCATTGAAGATGCACTGGGCAATATCTGACCCTGAAATGTAAGAAAGAACAGGTGGAAAACAAACTGTCAAAAAGAGATAGATGGAAGAATCTTCATCACTGTAAATAATTCAATAATTCAAGCTTACAGGTTTCTGCTTCTTTCCCTTGGCTCCCATAACAGGTCCTCGTTTTGCAGCTGACGAAGGTGGTTGGGTGGAAGCAGCCAATGTTTGTGGGTGGAAAGGAGGAGAAGGGCCTCGTAAGGATTGAGAAGGTCCAGACTGGGCTATTTTCTGTTTCTTGCGAGATGCTGAGACAGTGGGACTGGGCACTGGATCATGAAGAGCTTGACCAGTACCACGCATGCCTGGTTGAAGCCCACCTGCCTGTCTCCACTCCCTAGTGGCATTTTCCAAATACTACTCATTAAAACATAAAAAAGACAAAAGATTGCCGAAAATCTGTCAACTAGGTGACTCCTTAGATAGCATGTTGTCCATAACACTATCAGACCTTATTCTCCGGAGGATATCATCCGCATTAACCCTGCTAAGAAGCTCTCTATGCTCTTCATTTGATAATCTCAACTCTTTTCTCAGTTCAGTCAATAAACTTTCCTTCTCCTGAAGAAAATACATTCCGTTGAACAGTCATTTAAGCCTTGATCAAACAAATATAGATATACCAGATCATAACAGTAAAATGATAAAAATTACCCAAGTAATGGCATCAGCTTGAGCTTTGAAGGCTCTCAGAACTGAACTGTATGCTTCTTGCTCAAGGTGGTGAATTTGGGCCTCCATATCAGTTTCACCATACATCCTAGGGTACGAGACAGAACCCATTACAGCAGATCTTCCATTACCCGTCACACGGCCCCCTCTTGGAATTCTATGTTGATGTGACGGAGGAAGATCATCATCAGTTCCTGCAATTATTTCAAAATGAGATAGAAGTCCAAAATAAGAAGAGATGCTTACGAACTCGTAACTTAGGGTTCTTCAGCCGGAAAGGGTTAGACAGGGCAGGGCGTTCCTCCACTTCGCTCAACCCCGCCAACCCCAAAGTGACATGCCACATTGGTTCCCAGATGTATTGGGAAGTAAGCTAAAGTAATGGCACTACAGCGGGCAGCGGGCAGCGGGCAAGAAAAAAAACTAGGTCAGGAAAATAGGATGTGCTTAGGAACTCGGGACATATGAACAATACCATGCGATTATGCGATAGAAGATATGAGGATTAGAAGGAAAATTACCATACTTTCTGAACATTAAATTAAATTTTGTTAGGAACATGGGGGAAAGAAAGGGAAACTAATCACTTTTCTCCCTTCCCTAGTTTGGAAGCTAAAGAAAGCAGCAAAGATAACTATAAGTGAATCTTCAAGTTTCTATACACTTTCTGTCAAGAACTATGTTCCTTCATTTTCTCTTTTTTTACACAACTTCCAATGATAGTGCAAGTCTTTTGAGCAAAATCTAGGAAAATTGGTACAACAATCCACAAAGTCAGGTCCACATGAAAAGAGAAAAAAGGCAAGAGTGGTGATAATAGTAGACAACAATCAGTGTTGTGAGAAGGGAGCGAACCAAATTAGCGCAAAGCACCGAATAGATATCGATGATCTATTATGCGAAAATTTGAGAAGAAACCAAAGGGGTTTGTCCAACAAAAGAAGGGAAGACCTAATGACGTTAGGAGAAATCAGAGAGTACCTGGGGCGTCTCCCATTTGGAGAAATGATGAAGGTAGTGTTGTCTTGGAGTTTGCATTGGCATATGAGTTTTAATAGCAAATACATGTTTTAAGAAGATAGACAAAGACTTCATGACGTCTAAAAGTGGAAGAAATATTAGCCAAATGGATTTCTTTCTTAGTAGGAGAGTTGATAAAGGAACATGTTAGTAAAGCAAAGTAACAGTAGGTGAGACTTGAGGAAAACATTTTAAAACCTTGATCGGACTGACAAGTTCAGCTGGTTGAACCTTCAACCGATCCAAGCATGGTCCAATCAACCCTCTATACCTCTATTACCGACTCGAACCATTTGAACCATTGGTCCAAGCATTGGACGGTTCGAACCAGTTGCAGTTTAGTTGAACTGTTCCATCTGCTTAAGATGAGATTTAAGCACAAAAGACATACAAATGAGTTTGCTGGGAGTTGAACCAAACAAGATGGGGTCAGAACCACTTGCCCAGCCACTATAACTACCATGGCACCACGTGCTCTTTAGAACTACCTGACTATGTATATTACTTATATATGCTTCGTGCAGAATTATATAAATGACATGCAAATTATTTGATTCAAATACCTACATAACATGCGTAAATATTCAGTAACAGAAATTTATTACCAATGTAAACTTTAAACTTATATCCATATTCATATCATTATTTATCTTTTTAAAATATTAGCAAGATAATTATAATATCACGATTCAACTTCGCTTCACCCGCGGTTGAACTGGTGACCCTTCCAAGCGTCCCTTTTCAGGTCCACACCAGTTTCCAATTTTAAAAACATTGGCTGAGAGACGAACACGACAACATAGGGTAATGGTATTACAGTTGTGTATCTCTAGATGGAAGAGGAAGAGTAGGGAACCACTATATGACACCCACAAATTACATGGTGCAGTCTAAAGAAGAGAACTTAACTCTCTTTAAGATTTGAATGATTAAAGAAGCAAAACGGATTGAACAAGGAAACCAATTCTATGTAATTTTATCTAAGAAGCACGGACCCTTCAAAGAAGGTGATGTGTCATCAGATACTGAAACATCTAGGTCACTCTCGGACATATGCCCGGTACTCTTTTTTGATTCCATAACTAGACATAAATTTAGACACGTGTGCGACACTCTTTTGCAACGTGTCTGAAACACCTATTAGACACTTAGTGATTACAAAAAATATATAATTTCATATCTCGCTATAAAGAAGTTGGAGAAATATATTGTCAAGACTAATCAAATCTAACCTTCCACCAAAATTTGTGAAGAAATGTATAAGATACGTTAATGAATTCGTAAAAAAGAGGGTTTAGGATGATAACATCTATGTTGTAATTTATGCATGCTAGCAATTTTTTTCACAAAATAAAATATGATGATACTAACTACTAAAGTCTGGTACTCAACGTTCTTGTTAAGTCTTATCATCTGACATTCTAGAAACTTCAGGCAAAGTATATCTATATACAAGATAAAGAAGATAAGCTATAGAGAAAACACTATAATGAGTAGCATTACCTAGTCGTGTCCTTATCCTACTTAACAATTTCTTGAGTCTTGAGTCTATTTGGATACTTCATAGTTTACAATGTCCCATATTTAGTGTAATTAGGAAGCATTCTGATCATCACATATACAACTAATTGAAGAATAGAACATATAATTTTCACTGTATCCATATGTCCGGTGTCTTGTCCGTGGCTGAGCTTTTTAGGTTTTAGATCGGTAGTCGTACCAAAAAAAAAGTCGGAAAAGAGGTTCTTGGTGAATCTGTTGGAATTTTTGTAATGAAGCAAGCAAATTCATGTGCTTTCTCAACTACAATAGGTTTACATCACAAATTTGCACTAATTCCTTACCTTTTCTAGCATTTATATGTCAACTTGCTTGTTTCATTGTAGAGATATTTCACAGAGTAGGTGTTTGCTGTTTGGTAGACGGAAAAAAGAATTTTTAAGTAATAACTAGAATCAGGTACGTCTTTAGATCAACATAATTTTGATTAAGTAGAACTAAAATAATAGAATAAGTGCAACTTTAGCCAAACTAGAGAATAGATGAATACATCGACCAACTTGATGGGTAAGACATACGTAAGAATGGTCAACTTTTATATCTCAAATTGGATATTCACAAAGGTCGATTGATTGTAGAAGATGGCAAGGAAGGAGTGTCAGTTGTGTATTGAAACAGTACAATACCCATTAAGTTGAAGGAAAAGTATCAGGGGACTGCTATAAGACTTTAATATCAGTTTGGTATTGAATGTTAAGTGGTCAATAAGAAGCATACTTAGCTTGCTTGATTATTGTCTTTCCTTGGCAAGACTTGATGATAATTGAGCAATCTTATACCAATTCAAAGGAAAACAAAAAGAAGAAATCAAAAGAGAATTGATAGCTTCAAATTCGCCTCGTACATCTTTCAACCATGATTGCCCAAACGCTTCTGGTCAATAGCCTACGCTTCGCAAGTCATGGACAAGCTGGAGCCAACCATTCACATAGTCTACCGTCACATCTCATGTACTAAGGAGTTTAGTTTTATTCTTCAACTCTCTAGTCTCCTATAAAGTGAGGTATTTTGTACCCGTAGATTCAGCCATTGCTAAATGTTGCCTCCGCACTAACACTATTGCTTCATGTAGTTTGCCCATTAGGGTCTTTGTATTGAGATTTGTTGTAAAACATTTCTTTTGGAAACAATAACACATGTATAAAGTTAAAAATGAGTGCAACTGAAATAAGAATGTTGTGATTGATGGGTGTGTTACACAAAAAGATAAATATAAAATATGTGGGAAGAGTTAGAAGTTGCACCAATTATCGATAATCAAGAAAGTAGTCTAAAATGGTATGGTGTCCAAATTCAAGACCAGCTCATGTGCTGATAAGGAAGAGAGATTTGATTCATGTAAAGGGCAATACAAGAAAAACTAGAAGGACGAAGAAAGCATGACAATCTCAATTGTAGATATGACTACAAATAGAATCAATCGGTGGAAATGCATCCAAATAGAGGATCCCAAGTAGTTGGGACAAGGGAGGGTTGAGTTGATTGAGCCAAGTAGAGCATAAGTTTGGACAATTTACTATGATTGAAGCCCATTTAAGCATCAAACAAAAAATTTATGGACTTGAACACAACATTGTAGGAAAAGAATAATTGAATATGCCTCCCACATAATAAAATGTACGTTCTCCATTATATCTAAAAACAAATATCACATGCTTGCAAATCTAAAATTCATCTATAGTGCCGTATTTTCATTCGTGCACATCAACGCTTCATCTACAATGCCAATTTTTTATTGTGTATCAAAATCGTCCAATCAATATCTCCACTATTGTGCAACTCGTATTCAGTAGTGATACTTCTTTGAAGCTACAGCTATTTAAACCATGCCTTACTGAGCTCATTTAAGTTGAATTTTGCTTTGCCTGTGTAACTTGGGAAGAGAAATGCCATTCGGTACCCATAATTCAAGCTTTCTCCCTAAATTCAATACCTTGTTTTCCTGTTCTCAATGAACTGATACTCTTGTAACATACGTATCCACCAGAAAAATGTACAGATTTATGTTCTACAATTTATTTCATTCCCCAGTCAAAACTAATTTCATACCAGTTTAAACAAATTTTTGCTCCTTGAGAATAGAAAACATCAAAAATGACAACAACAACAAAAAATTACACCATCTAGAAACCCATAAATTTTGCAGACAAAATGACACTATAAAGTAGTCTTCTGTGTCAAGTTTTTTAATCTCTCACGGCAGAAAATTACAAATTTCTTGAATAACTCTAAATATCATCAAAACCGAAGCATATAGGCCAGATAAAGACAACTACCAGAATCCAATGAACTGAAAAGTAGAAACTGAAGCTCCAAACCCCAATTGATTTTCAAGAAATTGAAAATGCTGAAAAGAACTCACCAAAAGCAAACCTAAATTCAACAAAACCGAAGTTGATAGAAAACCCTCAATTGCCGAAATAAGTAACAGAGGCTGAACATTTTCTGATTGAGTGAACTCACCACTACAGTAATGGGTTTAGTAATCCACCACGCAAATGCCAGCTAAAGACACAGCTACCACAATGCAACGAACTTAGGACTAAAATTAAACTTAAACCCGCATGACTGACGTGTAAACATTATGCTTCAACCGGGTCAAAAACTGAAGCTCTAAACCCTAATTGATTCAATCAGCACCCTAACTAAAAGAATGTCATTAAATCGATAATGTTGGAAAGGGTTCAACCATACGCTAACCCTAGGTCGAGAACCAATTTGCTAAAAAACATAAATTTACCAAAATTAGCGGCAAAGGTTGAACTTTTTCTGATTGAGTGAACTCACCACTACTGTCAAAGGGTTCGTAGTCCATAGCCAGCTTCGTAAACCCACCGAAACTTCAACAATCGCAGGAAAATGAAATTTTGATCTCGCAGAGAGCTCCGAATCAAAGGCGTTCAACCTTGGTACGAAGTTCGATTTTAGTGATGTACTAGTTGTCCGAGTGATTAGTCCGCGGGATGATATCGATGAATTTGAGGGTATCGGACAAACGAATCCACGGTTTTTACGGCAGCTATGGGTTCGGAGAGCTTCAGTTGCCAGAGGGGGCTTATTTCGATTTGGCATGATTTTTTTAAATTATTTTTCCGTAAAAATAAAAATTATTACAAGAATCTTATAAAATTAAGCAAACTAAAGGGGGTATTTATAAAGTAGTCCCCAACGTTTTATCTACAAATAGAGGCATAAGTTGGTACTCCCTCTGTTCTAAAAAGTTTTTTCTTTCAAATGTGTCATTAATTTAATTGATGTGTACAGTAAAATATTTATTTAAATACAAAGACAAAAAAATTAATTATTTTTTTAAAAAGTAAACTTTCATTTTAAGATGTCTCAAATTAAAATAATAAACTATAAAAATGGGACAGAATGACTGGATTAATTTATTGTGAAACAAAGAAAAATCTTATTGTGAAGAATAAATTTTGATGAACCAAAATATACTGATGAATTTAATATGCCACTTGCATTCTACGAGCTTTTCTTCTTCTTTAATCCATCAAACACATTTCACAAAATTTTGCTTAGATTATCACATACTTAGAAACTTTTAAGGAAGAAAAAAGTATACAAAATTCTTGAATGACAAATGCCTCAAATTGACTCAATAAAATTGCTAAGTTTAACGGCCAAAGTTTAGAATTTTCCTACTATGAGTCAAGCATTCTCGTAAATTTCAAAAGGAAAATTTCAAGGTCATGTCGTATTCATGGATGAACTTTGGAAACATGACAGAATTCATATGTACCAAGGATAAAATCCTTGTATAAAATTTTGTCATCTTTGGTTGTTATTTTTAATACAAACACATTTCAAAAATGAAAGTTAGCTTATGGTCTTTGTTTCTTGTGCTATAGGCAAAGGAAACAAGTAGGACAGCTCGCTTGTCACATTCTCAATCTTTGCCCAGGAAAACTTCTATCACAAGATTATAATCCAGGCTCATGATAAAAAAAAATTCAATAGGACGTAAGGTTTTTCTCAATACCTAACATCCTGCCATATTAATATGAAGAGAATAAACATATGCATAAAATTTCGCTCGATTCTTTTAATTCAAATCCTTGTGATCAAATTTCGCTCGATTTTTTTAATTCAAATCCTTGTGATCTATGTCCTACCTTACCTGGATTACAAATAGACTCAGTTACATCTACGTGTCATTTGAATAGAAAAAAAAAAACAACTCTAGTCCGACCAAAAAGGAGAATGAAGGGATTTAGACTTGTTGCAAAGAGTTGTTACGAGGAGGAAAGTAGTCTATTGTACCAAGCTAAGATGAGTACCATGGGAATGCCTACCTACACGGTACTTCTAGTTTGCCAAGCTTTAATAATCACTTAAGGTTTATGCCAATTCATTTCCTTATGCGAAGAGTTCTATAAACGAAATGAGGATGAGATCAGAGAGGTCAAGTAAAGAATGCAATAGCTTGGTGACCTCCTTCCATAGCATCTTGCTTTATTGGGTAACTAACTATTCAAAGAAAGAGGAATTCTTTTTTGCAAAAGTCAAAAGAGACTGGAGTCGGTCTTCGTAGTCATCAATTGAAAGTAGTGCACAAATAGAAGTAGAGCTTGTCTTAGTGAGTAATTGGTATTGCCAATGACTAAAGAGTTTCTTGACAACAAGGAAGTCCTCGGGATGTTATCCAAACACATTTCAAGTAGTTGTAGTAACTTGACAGGTTGTTTCTTTAGTGGCAATACAAACGCATTTAAGTAACTATCGTTCTATAAGACCATAATAAAATGTAATTCTTATTTTTCTTCTAGACAAATATGGTATTTAGATAATTTTTTCTCAATCTAAAGACGTATGAGCTTGGCTCTTTGAGTGAGTCAAATAATGGGAGATCTTGACCTCATCCTGCAAAACCTCACCCACCTTATTGAAGACCACATTGCCCTACATGTCGTCATAGTCCTCGAGCCTCAAATCGGGAAGATCAATGGGCCTAGGAGCTAGGACGGAAAAATGCTCATAGATGAAACATATAAGAAACGAAGTATGCACAGTGAAAATGACGCCATACCTCCACATAGACTGCTCATTATCCACGTGAACTCGATCAAGCTGGTAGAATAGATAGCCCAGAAATAGCAAAGCCATGGGAATGAAATCCCCCTTTGCGAGATGCATGACCAGATGGAAAACTAGGGGGCTCGGGCCCTCAAACGGATAGCCAGGCAGGATGAAGAAGGATAGAAAATAAACCAAGAAGTCCTCTAAGTAGAAGGGGCCCTGTGCTCGGGCCCAACGATCTCCTCTCAACCTCATTCTTCTTTGATTGAATGTCCTTAAAAAAATGTCGCAACCAACACCCCTAGGAAGTCTTGTTCGCCTTCAAGTAGGGACACCTCTCCTTGGAAGTCTTGAAGCAGGAACCCAACTTGTTAGACTTGGTGAACTCTGCCTGGAGTTGATCAATCTTGGCTCGATCTGAGGAAGGGATGGAAGAAGGGTCAAAGAGGTGCATGTCGTGGGTACTGAAACAAAACAATATGACAACATTTTCAAGCGTAGGCGGCCTCCCCCCATAAATTAAAAAAAGTGTGGGTATCCGAACTCCACCGGGAGATAGCAAAATCGAGATTAGTGGGCTTATATTTTATCACCAAATCATGAGATAAAAACATGAAATCTAGAATGTGAACTACTTCGAGGGACGCCTTGTACCGTGAAACGCGAACCAAGTCAACCACCCAATCACTCCAGAACTGTGGAGGCTGACAAGGGCACTATCATGGACGGGAGAGTAAGGGATGTCTCTCTGCTCAATATGAAGATGAAGCACCGCATCCTTGCCTAAAACCTCAAGTGTGAAAAGTAAGGCCTTGATCGTGACGACTATTGTCAATAAACACCTCCACTCTTTACCACCAAGAATCTTCCTTGCCAGCTAGATACAATGCCCTTCACCACTGATCCTCAGGAGGTGGGGTACTATCGTTCAACAGAGTGCGGTGGTTGAAATCGGTCTCGATAGAATTAGTGTGCGCCATTGGCACAAGAGATGAAATGCGCCAAGGGCAAAAGTGAAGGACGTGGCGCGTGGCGGTGAATAGTGAAGATCTGAGACTTAAATATAGGAGAAAGATTTTTACTTTGTGGAAAGATTTTGGAGAGAGAAAGGACCAAGAAGAGAAAAGGGTTTTTGAGAGACATGGGGATGCCAAGGAAAACAGAAGATCACCCACACACACACACGTGCATATATATATATATATATATATATATATAGCAAGGGGATGGTCAATCACCTTGTGCACCGAGGCAATGTGCCTTTTACGGCGGCCCCCAAGATGCACTTTTTTAGGCTATCTAGATAGCGTGCTAGCATTGACGAGCGAGCGTAGCACCTATGGTGCATGGGGGAATGCGATGACACGCGAACACAGAAAAGAGGGTGCGACGTCCGCAACACATTGGGAGGCGCAATGGTTAGTGTCGCGAGACGGGAAAACTGCTAGGCACAATCTTTGAGGAAAGAAAAATTCAAAAAAGCAAGAGGAGGCACAAGTCTCCAAGGCACAATCATGACAAAAAATTTAAAGTGTCGGTTGTTGAGAGGTGCGCCAACGCGATACGCAAGAAGACAACTGCGATTGTTTAGGGGTCTCGAGGTGCTGGTTACGGGGAAGCGCAAAGCCTAAGGCCATGGGGCCCAGAGGATGGCCAAAATGAAATCCTTCAAATTATGAGATGACACATGCATGAGAGGCTA
The DNA here is from genome assembly GCA_014822125.1 of Arbutus unedo. Classification (NCBI taxonomy): domain Eukaryota; kingdom Viridiplantae; phylum Streptophyta; class Magnoliopsida; order Ericales; family Ericaceae; genus Arbutus; species Arbutus unedo. Next base: position 426 of record JABCMJ010044322.1, on the reverse strand, counting down.
AATGTAAGTAATGTCCAAAAGAATTTGTCCCGCGAGGGGGTAGCTTGCGAAGGGTGTCTTGCAAAGCTAGCAGGGTCGCGATGCGACACACTTGTAAGGTCGAGTGTGCGAGCTAAGCGTTGCCAAAGTCTGATGTTGCAAATTAAGAAACTGGTGCTAATTATAGCCAGGCTCTAGGCAGCCATAGGACGAATAAGAGGAGGTCAGAGACAATGCCGAGGTAAACTCCCAAATTTAGAGCTTCGGTCCTAGTGCGTATCTACCCGAGCTGCAATGACAGGGCTTGGGTGAGAAGGTCACAGAAGTTGGATAACAACGGTCGGAGAAAGATCGAGTACATGGTCTACTGACCCTATCTAAGAGAAAGAAAGTGGTTTAGTGGATTGGTGGCTTTAGACGAGAAGGGTTTACTGCGACATCTACTAC
>JABCMJ010044310.1:0-28346 GCA_014822125.1 Arbutus unedo | reverse complement strand
ACTCATTTAGTATTTGTTAATTAATATTAATAGAGTACCATTTAAGTTTTCCTTGATAAGTTGGAACTTGGAACAATATATTTCAAGTAAGACCAAATAGAATCGAAACAATAAAAGAACTTGAAATGATTTCTTATTGTCCATGGGGACCAAGAATATATCCTTTTTTTTTAACAAAATAGTCATTTTTAACAATGAGGTAGGCGTTGTTTGTCTAGTATAAATGTCATTGTTGGTATTTTAGTCATTCATTTAGTTGATGTGATGTAATGGCTGTGGAATTCTTAAGCAACAAACGTTAAGCATCCAACTCAAAACCAATTAGCTATAAATGGATAAGTTGTTCAGGCTAATATAAGAGTTTGGAGGTAACTTTTAATCGATATGGACAACCTCTACCACTCCAGTACGACCCTTGACTCGCATGTGGAGAAGTAAACAAACAATCCATAACAATAGAAATCGTAACGACACAAGGAGCACTTAAGACAATCAACGGGGCATTAATCAACAGAGTTTGGTCCAAAAGCCTTCAAAAATCTAGCTTTGAGTTCATGTTAATGCATCCAACTTAAAACCAATTACCTGTGGGTGGAAAGGTCACCCAAACTCATGTGCTACTTTTGGAGATAATAGCTAATCAATGGGGGACAATCTCTAACATAATGGATATGCATATTTTACTTCAATAATCTCATCACATTTCAATGGACAATTAATTCACAAAGACTAGTTGTACAAAACTAGTTGAATATTTAATCAGTAGCTGTGGAAGAATACCATGTCGTCAATCCTGATCCGACTCATCTCCTTGATTCGGATTGCTCCTATTGCATACATAGAGAACAACCAATTAGTGTCAATGAGCTGTTTTCAGCCTGAAAGCACTCCGATGCTAAAGTCAGAACTTGCGGGATCAAAGGGCAATAGTAACAGCGTAGTAGTTGATAGCGTATCTGAGTTTAGGTTGTGATCTTGTATTTATAAGTCAATAAATGCCTTAATTTGGTAACACAATAACTTGGGATTTTTCTCTCTTTGCATGTTGTCACCTTTGCTGCATGGTAAGTTTTCTAATAGGAATATCTCACCAAAATCTTGTACTTTCCTACTCAAATACTTACTGATTCTGGAATATTTTGATCACTCTACTGAGCGATGGGTCGGCCAATACAGCATTGCGTTGGCCACGCATTGAGCCCCATTCTCCAGTCGGCAATTCTCATCAGAAGTCGTTTGGTAATACAAGCTGAAACCCATGCTATCGAATGGGCCAATGATTCTCAGGTCTGGCCCCATGTTTGGCCAATCACCCTGGACGCGGGTTCCACTTGTCCGACACAACCCATCATGCTCATGATTCGACCTGTATGTTTGGCCCATCATGTTGGCCATGAGTCGACCCGACAATTCAGCCCAATACATTTTGAATGTTATGATACTTTAGTGACTATGAATGCATTAAGGAGTATGAAACTTAAGATTATGTTCTTCATAAAATAAGTCAAAAATTATCTTCTCTCTATTTGATTTGGGAAATGGAAGTTAAATTCAACAACACACTTTGATTTTCACCCTTCAAGTAAGTAGATTTAGTTCCACAATGGGGAGTTCGAACACAATCAAGTACTCCTATAAAACTTTAAGCTAAATCTAGTAAAACATGCATTCTGTATCTTTACCTTCTATTTTTTCAACATTTCCCCTTAAGTTCATTTGGTGAAAAAAATTATTTTTAGGTTTCAATAGTCAAATTAGGCTTAAAGATTTTAAGCATTCACTCTTGGTAGGTTGTTTCACTAGTCTTGCCCCATAATGCCTTATGAAAGCCAGACAACTTTATAGGTTCGTAATGCTTGTAGCTTACTATGCATTTTAGAGGATCAGTCTTGCTTTCTTTCCAAACGAATGATTCTATGGCAACTTGTCAGAGTGACAACCCGTGATAATTTAAACCTTATGAAACTGTTATGACGTGGACTTGTATAGTGATGGTGGTAGATTCTTAACTCTTGAGAAATCTCGTGATCTAGCTTGAAGTTGCAAGAAGGATAATGGTTAGACTCAACAAATTTGGATCTTGAGGGTAGCAAGATGTGACACATGACATGAAATCTATAACAAGTGTTGTCTTGAAGTGGATGAAATGGGCTGAATATAAATTACAGCTCTTGGAGGAAGGTGAAAGGAGATTGTCCATGATGATTTAACCACATCTAGCAAAATTCCAGGATCAAATTTGTGAATGAGTGTCATGGTTTTGCTTTAAATGCCTGGGCAAGACTAATATGGTTTTGGCTAGGCTCTGTATAATCAAGGAAGGTGTCACACCCTGAATTTGTTATGCGGGACATAACCTAGAACCAACCCAGTTCATGAACACAAGATCTCAAAAATAGTTTTATAACCAAATTAGGCATTAAACTAACATAAATTGAGATTATTGCGCCAGAACTTAAACCAAAACCTTAGTCACAAATGGCTAGCGGGATACAAACAGCCCACAACCATGCAAAGCTAAATCTCATGGTCTAACACACTAAGAAAAATAGTGGGAAATTATTTTACATGACTAAGTGAAAACAAAATGGATAAGAGTCTGAACGATAGGTCTCAATAGTGCAACAAAGTCCTCAATTATGCTCACAACTCCTTGAAAAATGTTAGGAATGTACTTGTTTGCTGGAACCTCAACGCATATATTTAAAAAAATAAAGATCCAAGGTGTCAAAAGAAATAATTTTGAACTAACGTATAGTGCTCCACAAAATTATCAACAAGAAGATTAGCAAATAGCGAGGAATTACGAGAACAATGGAAAAATTACAATATTTCATAATGATGTAAGAGTATGTATGTTAATTTCCAAACATTTATCCTTTGCAGTACATTGGTTGACCATTTTGGTGCAACTCTAATAATATTTTTGAAACAAATCATTTAGTATTTTCTAATTATGTACATGAAAAATAGAATATTGGACACATGTTTGGGAGCATTCGAAAGAGTGCTTGTGTCCAACAAGGACAAGTCAACTGATTTAAGTGTCCGTGCTCCTTAGATGTTACTAGGTAGTTTAGTCTTTTATGTAATATTCTATCGAAATGGGCTTTGACCTAGATCTTTGTTGCAATATCTGGTACGAAGCTTGCTAGCTGGCTAGCGGTCTTGCTGACTAGTATGGCGGGTCTTGCCGGTCTTGTTTCTGCTTGCTCGATTCCTCCTATTCCAATCCCAGATACACCTTCAATAAGCCCTTCCTCTACAGTTAGGAGGCACTGCGGATAAAATAAGGATAGTATTTTCTAGCAAGATTGGGGTGATTTGCATAAAAGACCATAAGTCTAATCATGGTTTAAAACTTCGACCAACAACTTATTTTGACCTGCCCAGAATTCTCATACATACAAAGAATTTGTTCACACAACAAAGAAAGACCGAGTGGAAGGGGTAGTCAGCGGGTTGCTTCTTAGCCACGCCCCTTGCAACTAGCCTCTGGTCAGTCCCCTATGGTTTACTTTGATTTTCTTGAACAGTGCTAGTTCGCACCAGGGGGTCTCGTGTAAGCCATGCAACGTCCCTAGACAACCATTTCTCCTTTCCTTGAGCTCTCTTTTTCTAAGTATCATTTCATTTGTACTTATTTGTAATGAATATAAACAAACAGAGAGAGCAATAACTTTGTTTTTCCTTCACCTTTCTCCTCTATTGATTTTCTTGTTTTCCACTCCATTCGATCAAAGAACCCTTGAATTTAAGGCCAACATAAGTGGTATTTACTTTGTTGGATGAAGAACAAATTGGGCATGAAGATTTGAAAAGAGGAAAGAGAACCCTAGAAAGTCAACAACAATAGCAATTTCTAGCAACCAAAATATGAGTTGTGTGCCCAAATGTGAAGTTGTCCAAAAAAAAAAAAAAAAATTAGGCTTCACAAAGTCTAATATTACTCATCTTCTCTGCATTTTTCCATGTGGCCTATGAAGGGAACTTACCATGAAATGACGAGAAGTGGTATATGTAAAAGGTAGCATTGAAATCGGACTCTCCTTGGATCAATTTCAATAGCTTGTGATGTTCTATAGTCAATAATCAATTGGTAAACTTAGAGGAGGGAGAACGAAGGAGTCGGAGGTCGCAGAAGAGAGGAAGGGTTCCAAAACCCTGAGATTTTAATAAAAGTTAAACTTGTAATTTAACAAATGAATTCTACAGATGTGACATCTTAAAAGTGAATTTATAATTCTAGATATTTCAATTCTTGAGCATGTCCAAGAAGTAGTAGTTATTTTTCCTCCTCAAATGTATTTTTAGATTTAGCTAGCTTTTTTTTCTTTCAAAACTCCAATAATACTATCTATTTTAGCTATTACTATTAAAATATATATTGTTTTACTTTTTTACTTATTTTATTCTTTAAAAAAGAGAGAGAAATTTTAGAGGAGTAAAAAAATAATTGCTGGTGAATGGTACCTAGATATATTTATCTAGGCACTATTTAAAAAATTAGAATAAGTAGTCTTTTATTGAGACCCTTAAAGCACAATTTTATGATTTGAATAGCTAAAATCATGTTTTGCTAGCCTCCTGGGATTTCCTCCTTAGTTGAAAAACTTTCTTCTTGTAATTTTCCCCAAAAAAAAAAAAAAAAGCATCTTGTCCAGCGTAACAATCCTGTTGTAACTTGTCTTTTGGTCTAACCTATAAACCATCGTCCAAACGTTTCCTCAAAGCACGAAAATTCTGATTCCTCACGACTCCTTTGTTTTAGTCTGCCGCTCGAATCTCGCCGGAATCAGACTCACCGATTGGAAGTATTTCCTTTTTCATAGAACTGCCGATTTAGTAGATATCGAATCAGAAAGAGAGGAGGGAAATTGTGGTTGAGATTTTAGATGGGGAAGAAGAGGAAGCCTGTGGGAACAACCCTCGATGAGGTTGATCGAACCATGTACTCGACATTTTGCAGCGCCGCGAATTCACTCTCTCAGCTCTACTCGCAGGCCTTGAACCAACAAAAACTTACCTTCCAGGCTGGTGAACGCCATGGACTGGTACTTTTTCAATATTCAATCAATATATGTGAATATATTGATAGGTATGGGTTGCGCACGGAATTAGGATTTTGTTTCATTAGAATTTATATTTTACAATTTCTTGCGTTAATAGTTCGCGAATTCAATTATTCAAGGCCATCAGTTGAATATATTCTCATAGATCTTTTGCTTCCTCTGCGTGATTCGTTTGTTCTTTCGAATGTCTATCACTATGGTTTGTAGGTTGTTAATTAATATGTGGTTTATTGCCACTTTTACTTATGTATGTTGAGATGTTTCATACTTTTGCGAGGAATGATGATTTGACTTTAGGTTGCCCATTATGTTTTATCGATGGGTACGGGGTTTGCCCCCAAAGATTGAAGGTGTCACTACTGGCGAACCCAGGAATTCAACTAGGGGATGTCCTAGGGGCGCATGGACGAACACAAACCTATTTAAGTTGGTGAAAATCTGGCTTATTGTTCCCAGCCTATGGTTTACATTGTATTTGCTAAACAAACGAAAAACCAATTTTAGGTTGCTATGTATTTGTTGCCTCACTAGGTTTCCCATCTCTATTTGGAGAAGAAGAGTTGGATATCCTATATCCCATATATCAAGTTTACACTGTAGTTAGCTTGTAAGGACTAAGGAGCCTTGACCATATTCTTTTGAGAGGGCTGACACAATGTTGTTGTGGCCAAGTGATATGAAATTCTGCTATAATTGTTGATGTTGTGTAAGACGGTAATGATTCTTTGGAGCTTATTCTCCTCACCGCCATCCTCTGGGTCTGTCTCTGGGTGTCAATATGTTCTGATAGGAAGGCCAGTTTTATAAGTGGCTTTGTTTGATTAGTATCTCACAATGTTGTCCTTTTTTTTCCTTCTGTAAACTAATGTTGTCCTATTTTTTCCTTCTGTAAACTATGTAGTTGGACTAGTAAGAGAACTTATTTTACAAAAAGAATGTTGAGAGCTTGTTCTCTTCTTCATTATGCGAGTATTGTTGTATTGGCATTTTTTCTTTTCCGAACTTAGAGTTTGTTCTGCATTTTGGTCTTCTCAATATGATTTGTCTGGCCTATATTCGGTCGTCAAATCTCCTTAAAAAATGTGGTATATGCACTGTTAGTTGTTTTAGATTGTGTATGAGATATTTAATCTAAACTTTTATCGGAAATGCAAATAGAAAACCTGAATGTAAGTAATATATTACAAATGGATGATGTATTGGTGTAATTCATGAGTAAACAATCTGTGTAAAATGTTTTGGGAATTCTTATTGAGCTTATAGTCCATAGAAGGTACAATTGAGCAATCTCAAGAGAGAATACATAAATTGTTTCACAACAATGTTTCCAATGTTGGTCTTCTAGTTATTTCCATTGTAAAAGCCTGCTTTGTCAAATGCAACTGCAAAGGCTTTGATGTAGTTCGTTATGGATGTTGAAAAGATTAATGGTTGGTCCGTTTCGAGCGTATAACTAAAGCTTGCGGGAGATAAAAATTATGATGGAGTAAACTCCACTGAGGTGAAAGCTCTGTAGTCTGGCCCATTTAATGCCCCTATTTGGGAAGAAGCTTGGACACACAATATCAAAGTAAACTTTATGCTGAGGTGAAAACACTTGCTTGCGTTGACATCTTTTGCGGGATATTCCTCTGGGTAGCTTGTGTATAAACACTAAAGTTGTTTTTCCTTGAGCAACATGTTAATGAATCAAATGGAGGTTAGGGGTAAGTCTGTCTTAAATCATTGCTTTTGATGGGTCAAGAAGGGCAAGGCTTTTGTATTTGAGTAATGAAAACCCGTCAATGTATTGATTGGAATATGTTGGACCTTCTCCGGTTGGCCAAATATTGCATCATAAAACTACTCTTGACTAATTGTCTAATTCTCATGCAATAGTTCCATTCACAGTATGAGGCTAGAAACAATCAAGCTGTTTCAGAGGACTTACTGCTTGTGATGTAAAACTGTAAATGCGTTTATCATTTGGAATTGTTGTAGCTTCTCTTAGGGCAATTACTTTTCATTCAATAGGTGTGAAATGGAAGTCATAGGTTTTCTGTAAGGGAGGTTTTGATATGTAGAAAAGCTGTTGAAGCCACATGTTGCAAATAAACTAGGAGTGATCTTTGTTTTCAAATGCTTTTTGTTGTCATTGTTTTTTGAAAAAAGGGATGCATGAAGAGATTGCTCTTTGACTGTTCCCAACACATTCCAGCCTGTGAAGGTTGTTGATTGTTGTAACAAGTTTTGCCTTTTGTTTTTGTTTTGGCCATCCTAGTCTCAATGATGTGGCTATCCTTTTCCCTCTAGATTATGCATCATAAAAATCTACTTATTCCTAATTGTGTTTATCTTTGATTGGGAGAGGAGACAAAAGGGGAGGTTGGATCGTGAGTTTTATCTTCGAAGCAGCATGTTTAAATAAACTTTCTTGATGATGTTGAGGATGCCGGACGGCACCCTACCTTTTTTTACCTTATATATTTTTCTGGCTTACTTATTTTACTAGAGTTTCGGAGGAGGGTGGTGAAATTCTACATCTGACATGTTCTTACATCCTCTTTGGCCTTCTGTTTAGGATTAAGTATGGTTATTATTTGGAAAAACAATGGCTGTTGTCGCTCTAGTTTCACTTGATTCTCAAATTTTCATCTGTTCTATGTTTATTTGAATGATTTTGACCTTTTATTTTGCTTTTGGTCTCTATGAAGTCAAATTAATGATGAAAGTTAGGAAATTGGAGGGAAATTGTCATGTGTACCTCACTTGACCTCTAAGAAAGGCTATTTTGGACATTTAATCTTACTCATTTGACCCACCTTGAGTTCACTCACATTAAATCAATGAACGGCCTTCTTGGAATTCTAAAATCTCGAACCTTGAAATTGTGATTATGCTTTGCCATTAAATTAGTTTCCACGCCCATTAACTTGATAAACCCTATAACTATTAATGGATTTAATACAGCCCGTGATAACTGGCATGTGCTACTCACATGCAATATTTCCCTTAAAAATCATATCTGGCGTTATCGATCTGACTTAACTGACACCAAGCAAAATTAGAGGCCAAAATATTCCAATTCATATTAGAGGGATGAAAATAAGAATCAGGTGAAACTAGAGGGAAGACTGATGTAATTTACCCTTATTATATTTTGGCAGTTGTTCTATCAATTGATTTGATCTTTTGCAGGAAAAAATTTACCAGTGGATTTTGAGACAGCAAGAGGAAGGATCGAGAGTAAGTACTGGTGATATACTAGCCTACCTGCAGGTTCGTTTCTCTTTTCTATGACTTTTTTCCCCCTTCTTTCCATCATGTGTTTTGGGGTACAACTGTTATTGTTTTCTCTCTTTCTGTGCCTACCTATATGGGTTAGTGTAGTGATGAATAAATTAGTTTGGGGGCCTATGGTGTCTCTTGAATGGCATATGATTGTACCACTCTGTGGCTCGATTAAGTTATATCACATCAGAGTAAGTGCCTTAGTTTGAAGAACACACTTTCTTGATAGAACGTAGTTTCCCGAGTCTTCTCTCCTACAATTGCTAACTTAGCCATTGGAGGGTATTACGGCCACCAGTCGGGTTGTCTCTAATGGTTGTTTCTTTTGTAGGAGACACCCAAGCATGAAGAGTAGTAGAACACATTCGTGGTAGCCACTTTAAGCTCTAGATAGATTCGTGGGGAGTCCATAATTCAGCACCCCACAATGGCAATTAAGGTCAGAGCCTGAAAAACAAAGAGTTGCCATGGAAGTCATAGTTCAGAAGCAAATGGGGTTGGCCAACTTACTTTTGTTGGAGTAGATGCGCCGGCACAAGGAGAATCAATAGGAAAGGGAGATTCAACGTCTCAGAAGGAAGGTCGATGAGGTCGAAACAATCTCTAGACGCAAAAGACGAGAAGCAGAAAGGGCCGATGATGCTCCAAGGAAAGGCACCAAAATAAAGGGGACCAAAGGCATCATTCTCCCAAGGCACGAGAGTTTCGGGCTTACAAAGTGCCTAAAAGGAATGACAGAGCCAAGGCAACCAACAAGAGGCTAAAGTTCTCATAAAAATGTATAGAAGATGGCAGAAGCTCCAGATCAAAGGTCTAGCATGAGAAGGTAGAAGTGAGCTGAAGGTAAAAGTTGACCTCTAGAGCAAACTTACGCTTTAGAGGCAGAGAAGTGGGTCTGAGGATGAAGGACTGCAAATCCCCTTCTCTTGCCACATGAAGGCTACTATTCCTCCAAAGTTCAAAATGTCGGCTTTCACCCTGTACAACAAAGATAGCAAGCCCCACGACCATGTCCAGCATTATTGCAGGCCATGATCTTATACGACCTCGACGAGGTACTTATGTACCGAATATTCCTTTCAAGCCTTAGGACATTTGTCGCTATGCTGGTTTTACAAGTTAGAACCAGGTTGCATTGGCAACTTCAAACAATTGAAAGCAGGCTTCACCGACCGATTCTTTTTGAGCAAGAAGGCTCCAAAAACTATGCAAGTCTTGGTGATCATGAAGATGGGAAAGGGAGAATTCATGAGAGCCTATGCTCAGTAGGTCTTTGCAGTTAGCACTTTCATAATGGGACTCCCGATGAACTATGAGCTTCGTAAGAAGCTTACAAGAAATAAGCCAAAAGACCTTCGGGCCCTGATGAAACTCGTGGACAGTTTTGCGGACAGGTTCGCGGATGAGGATGATGAACTCCTGGCTGAAGAAAAGGGCAAGGAGGAGGAGCGCAACCATGTTGGCGGTCAAAGGGATTGCCGATTGGAAACTAACTAGTTCAAGAAAGGGCAAAACGGTCGGCAAACAGATTCAAGGAAGAGAACCATGACAAAGTTCAACTTGCAGGTTTACAACATTCTCCTGCGGATCGAGAAAGAGGCATACTTCCAAGCATAGTTATGAAAGGCATGCCTAGGTGCAAGGCACTACCAGGCGCACCTATGGTGCCTCGCATTGTGCGAGGCGAATTGAACAAGACGCGAGTCTTTTGGGCTTAGGCACACAAGGCATAGAAAAAGTGCGCCTCGTTCAATTTAGTGAAAACCTAATTTTTTTGGGTCCTTAATATATATTGGCATCAATCAATAGTCTCTCTCTCTCTCACTCTATGCGACAGTCTCTCTCACTCTCTCTGAGCGATAGGTATGTTCTTCCTCCTCCTTCGCAGGTATTGTGTATAGATATACTCGAGTATGTGTGTGTCTATATATGCACTGTCTATAATCTATATATATTGTATATAAATATACTCTCATAACAGTAATCTATATATTGTATATGCACTGTATACTGATATATTGTGATATATGTATGTAGATACACTGATACACACACACACATGTACAACGATACATGTATTGATATGTGTGTATGTACAGTTATATATGTGTGTATTTATAGTGATGTATGTGTATATACGTATATATACAGTGATATATATATATATGTGTGTGTGTGTGTGTGTGTGTTTGTGTATCGTGATATATGTGTATATCGTCAAGGTGCGCCTCACTTAAATAAAGTCTGCGTCTTGCGCCTAGGCTTCAAGAGACCTTTGTGCCTTGATGTGCTTCGCGCCTTAAATAACTATGCTTCCAAGCCCCAAGGCCAATGATAGGGGACTACGAGCAAAAGGACCAAAAGCAGTTCTGCGGTTATCACAAAGATCACGGTCATTTGAGCAAGAAGTGCTTATCTTTCAAGAAGCACTTGGAGGACCTGGTGTAATAGAGATATCCGAAACAATTCATCGTGGGCTCCAAGGACAAAGGAAGAGTAGAGAGTACAAGTAAGAAGTTGGCATCTGAGCCAGAAAAGTTCGCCGAACTTAAGTAGCCGATCAATGAGGGAAGAAAGAAAGAAAACTGCATCGGGTTAGCATAGTAGAGAAGCATGAACCACCACCTCTTGAGGAAACATCATCGCGTTCTTCGACGAAGACAAAGAAAGGGTCGAATACCACCTAACAACCTATTGGTATTAACTATTCGCATCAATGGTTACGACATACGATGAGTATTGGTGGACTTAGGCAACACATCAGATGTGATATTTTACACAACCTTTGATGTGCTCCTGATGCCTTTCAAGGCGTTGCTCTACTTATTGAATTCCAATCGCGAACTTTCGCTCAAAAGGATCCTCACGGTCAATATTGGATGCGTTACAAAGAAGTGCGAGTTCCTAGTACTCGGCATCGCCTCCATGTACAATGTGATTATGGGGAGGGGATGGATCTCCAATTAGAGGTTGTCTCGCCACGTTATCAAGCTTCCCGCTACGGAAGGAGTACAAAGGATAGCCAAGTGGTACTCAAAAGAGAGGAGAAAGCTAAGCAGGTTAATATGATGCAGGTGCCTGATCAATCGGTTTTGAAGGACGTTGGGTGTCGGTTGGAACAAAAGACTTTGGATCAGCTGAAGAGAGTGGGGATCGCCCGGATGACTCCGAGAAGTATTTCTTTGGTTGGCACATCCTTGACTAAATATGAAGTTGAAGTGGTGAACTTCTTGATCGGGAGCATTGTGGTCTTCACCTGGACACCTTATGAGATGCCCCTCCTGGATCTAGAGATTGCAAGCCATTGACTTAACTTCAGCGCCGACATACACCCTGTAAATCAGAAGAGCAAAGAATCAACTGTGCAATACGCCGATGCTATGGATGAAGTGGAGAGGCTCCTCGAGGTAGGGGCCATCAGGGAAGTAGCGTACTTTGAGTGGCTGTCCAATACAGTGGTGGTTAAGAAAAGGAAGGAAAAATGGAAGGTCTGCGTGCACTTTACTAGCATGACCAAAATTTGTCGTAAAGATTCCTTCCCCTTACCAAAAATTGATTGGTTGGTGGATTTGTTGGCCAAGCACAAATGGATGAATACCCTGGACGCACATAGAGGTTATCATCAAATAGCGATGTATGGTCCAGACAGGTGTGGAGTCTAGAAAAATGTTCTCAAGCAATACAGGATGAGATTGAATGCCTCAAAATGCACTTTTGGCATGGAGTCTAGGAAATTTATTGGATATCCCATCACAAGGTGAGGGATAGAGGCTAGCCCCAAGCAGACGAAGGTGATGATAAAACACCAGTGGCCGACCAAAGCTAAAGAGGTTCAAAAGCTAATGGGCATGGCTGCATCTTTGAACTGATTTATCAGCCAGTCATTGGATCATTGCTGGCCATTTTTGCAGTTGATGACGAAAAACTCAAAGTTATGGATTGAAGAATGTGACCAAGCTACGAAGGATCTCAAGCACTACCTGTCCACACCGTCGCTCCTCCTGACGCCCACCCCATGGGAGAACTTGTGCATCTATTTGGGTGGTGTCGGAGTACGCAGTAAGTGCAACCCTTTTAAGGGAAGAAGAGAAGGTTCAATTGTCGATCTTCTACACGAGCAAGACACTCATTGTTGCCTAGACTAGGTACCTCACATTGGCGAAACGGGCATTGGCACTGGTGGTTCCTTCCAAGAAACTGCAACATTATTTCCTTGCCCACTCCATCACAGCCTACACTAATCAACCACCAAAAGCCCTTAAGCAAAAGGTGGACGTAACAAGAAGTATAAAGTGGGAAGTGGAACTCGGACAATACAAAATGCACTACACGCTGAGAATAGCGATAAAGGGACAAGTATTGGCCGACTTAATGGCCTAATTCACTAGAACGGGAGAACCACGGCCGGACTGATTGTAGGGCAAGTAGCAAAAATCAATGCCAGAGCTGGAAGTCTAAGAGAGCAAATAGACGAGTGGAGCATGTATTTTTGACGAGTTGTCAAACTCTAGGGGCAAGCATGAGAGTAATTCTTACTTCCCTCAAGGGAACCATAATTGAGCAGTCAGTCACCTTGGGATTCAAGGCCTCCAATAATTAGGCTGAGTGCCAGATTGTTATCCCAGGCCTCAGTTATGCCGTATTATTGGGGGCACGACTGTTTACCATCTACTGTGACAACCACTTGGTCGTCAAGCAAATAGAGGGGAAATATGAGGCCGAGGATAGCTGGATGGCAACATACTCCCAAATGGCCAAGTATCTAATGAGTAGGTTTTAGGACATAAAGATCAAGCAAATAGTACCATGCCTTGGCCTTACTAGCCTCAGCAGTCGGCATAGAGTTTAGACGCACCATCAAAGTCAGCTACCAACTGAGGGTGGAATTAGGAGAAGAGCAGCGGGCATGTTTGGTCATTTTCGGCGTTGGCCCCACTTGGATGGATCTGATCATCAAGTTTTAAAAGACAACATACTTCCGGAAGAAACAAGTCTGCCCACAAGTTAAGTCCGAAAGTGACGAGATTTTGGCTAATTCCTAAAGGCTAGTTATATCGGAGATCATTCTCTGGACCCTATCAACGCCGCGTGTGACCTACGGAGGTGAAAAAATTCCTTGTGGAAGCACACAAGGGAGAATCTGGTGCTCAACCCGCAGTCGATTGTGGGCTCACCGAGCAATAACGCAGGGCTATTGGTGGCCACGAATGAAGGAAGATGCAATTGACTATGTGAGGAAATGCTCCAAATGCTAGCTATTTGCTCCACTTATGCATTTGCTGTACGAGAACCTCAACTTGTAACTAGCCAGTGGCTATTCTCCCAATCGAAGCTCGACAATTGTTGGACCACTCGCTGCTCCAGCAAGCCTAAAGTGCCTGGTGGTCGGCACAAATTACTTTACAAAATAGGTGGAGGCTAAGCCATTGGCACAAATCCAAGATGTTGACGTAACATCGCCAGATACGGGATTCCCAGGGTCCTTGTTGCAGACAAAGGCCTTAAGCAAAATCATTCTCAGGGGACTGGAGAAGAGACTAGAAAAAGTTAAAGGAAGATGGGTAGAAGAGCTGCTGAGCATGCTATGGGCTTATTAGACAACTCATGTCGAGCCACTAGGGAAACCTCTTTTGCACAAACCTTTGGAGTAGAAATGGTCATCCTAATTGAGGTCGGAGTCTCAACCATGAAGACAATGAACTTCAACATCGAAACAAATGATGCAGTGCTAGTACTGGATCTGGACCTCAGAGAGGAGAGGAGAGGAGAGGAGAGGAGAGGAGAGAAGCAAAGCAGCCTTGATCAAGTTGGCAAGCAACCCACAATAGCTGGGAAAATCCTACAATGAATGTGCCGGACCACAAAATTTAGCTCAAGATCTCGTTCTGAAGAAAATTCTTCCACTTGAGAAGAAGGCTACAGATGGAAAATTGGGGCCTAATTGGCATGGGCCATATGAGATCACCTCATTGGTAGGCACTGGAGCATACTTTCCTTAAAAGAGCAGATGGACAAGAACTTTCACACACCATGGAATGCAATGCAATTAAAGAAGTAATATGTTTGAAGCACCAGTTGTAATATCTTCGGGGTTGAAATGAATGAATCACCTATTTGTAGAAACGGTCTCCTTGTTCAACCTTCTTAATGCCCTGCTATGAGCAGAAGCCTCGACACCATTATGCACGGGGAACATGTCTCAGGTCCTATGACTGATAGAAGCCTTAGCATCATTATGTCTACCTCAGTGCCACGTGCATAGGGAACAAAAGTCTTTGGCCCTCTGACTAATAACAGGAGACTCAGCATTTCTATATCGGGGAACATGCCTCAACGCCATGTTTCCGAGGAACAAGTCTTTGGCCTTGCAACTAATAATAGGGGCCTTGACATCACTATGCCGGGGAACATACCCCAACACCATTGTGCATAGGGAATGCGTTTTCAAGTCCTGTGACTGAAAGAAGCCTCGGCATAATTATGCTTAGCCTCGGTGCCATGTGCCTTGGGACGAGGTGTCTTTAGCCGTGGGATTGGCAGGAGCGTTGGCACCATTGTGTCGGGGAACAAGCTTGTTTAATTAGTGAAGAACAGGCTATTGGCACACTTTGCCTAATCTTTATGCCTTGCTATTAGCATAAGCTGCAGGACCACAGGGGAACACGTCTTTGGCCCTGTGACTGACAGAAGCCTCGACACCATGTCCCCGGAGAATACAAGCTTCGTTCTTCACCAAAGTACAAGTTGTCGGCACATGATGCCTAGTCTGCATACCTTGTGACGAGCAGGAGCCTTGGCATCATGTGGTCGAGGAACACGAGCTTCGTTCTTGAGCAAAGTATAGGCTATCGGCACATGATGCCAAGTCTCCATGCCTTGTGACGAGCAAGAGCCTAGACGCCATGTGCCTGGGGAACACACGCTTCAGGCTTTCATCACAACCCAAGTAAATAAAGAATTCAAAGCGAAAGTGCCAGAGAAAATCCTCATTATGTACAAAAACGAGCCGTACAAAAAGGGACAAGAACTCGCAAACAAGGCAAATTTTTCTATTTTATCTCTCATTATTCTCAGAGGGTACATAAGGTTCCTCAGGTTGAGGAAGCTACAGCTCGTGCCAATAGTCGGGGATAATGGGAAGACTAGCCTTAATAAGCGCATCGTGCCAACCATGAAGAAATTGCTTGTTCTCGAAGCCCATGGCAGCATCAATATAAAAGGAGTAAGAAAACGAATGAAAACGATGGGAGTCAAAGAAAACGGCAAAGAAAAGCTTTCGGACACAAAGGGTCTCTCAAGCTCGCCTTATATACACAAGGATTTGAAGGCGGGAATTGATTAGACACTTTTTGAGAAAACTGCCAGCAAGGACTGCAAGGGGTATGTCTCATTTAAAGCAGTAGACGCAACTGCTAGCATGCGGAGGATGTCAGAATGATGATTCGAAAACTCACCTCCTCACCTAGTTAGCTTACTGCTACCACAACGCAAGCTAGAGGCACTTGTAAGAGGTGAATAAATTGCACTGCCAACTCGAAGAAATTAGAGCACCATCAAAATGCCGACTTGCAAATTAAAGGTATGGTCTGACCACTGTCATCTCAGACCCATTGTCTTTGTCAATACTAGACCTCAAATGGCACTCACCTTAGACCAAGAGCCATCTCGCCGACCAAAGCAAAGAACTGCACACTAATCAGTCCCATGACGTAGCAAATCAACCCATGAAAACGGATGCTGGATGCAGAAAATGCACTCGAGTGTATCCACCAAGACACTCAACTGATTCCCATAAATAGGAGCGAAGATTCATCAGCAAGAGGGTGGATGCCAAATCGATTACCCCGACCCTTAGTTTGAGGAACGCACTTTCTCAGCATAACTCGGTTTTCGGTCACGGGTCGGGGTATCTCTGACTATTTGTTCCTTTTTTACCAGACATCCGAGTTGCAGAACACTTCTAGGGTAGCCACTGTCAGCTCTAGACGGGCTTGTGGGGGAGTCCCAAATTCAGCACCCGACATTTAGAGTTTAAGCTTGGTGTATAATAGAGTAGAGGTTTGGATCTTGTACAATAAGTTGAGAAGAAATTATATTTTTGACCCCAGATAGTTTGGACTTGACTTTGACGTGAGATGTATTGTTGCGCTGTATGTCCAACGGGCCAAGTGAAGGTTTTGTGCCTTTTTGGTTCTTGTGTTGATGTTGATTGGAGCTCAACAATGATTGTGGCCAAATCTCGGTTGAGTCCGATGGCCTTTGAAAGAGTACAACATTAGTGCACCCTTAATTGGTGGCTGACCTTGGGGTCACTCTGATTTATCAGTCAAGAAACATTGTCACACACTGAAACGTGACTCGAGCACGTGAGAAGTTAAGTCACCGAAAATAAGAAGATTAATGCCTCATTTGGCTTGACTTTTTTATCGAATTATTTTTTCATCCTTGGGTGAAATATTTTTACATTTTTTTGTCTTTCGTCAATTTTTTGTAGGTTATTGGTTTATCTAGACGAGAGCTTTTAGAAAAATTATAAATAATGGACAAAATTTGAAAAGAGTTCAGAAAAGACAAAAATAATCCAAAAACATAATCTTTTTATGTTTATTCGTCGTCTTTAGTGACTTTTTTTAACTTTTGGACATAATTTTATACTTTTTAGATTTCTTTCACCGAGAAGGACCAATAATCCACAAAATATTGAGGTCAAAATAACAAATGCAAAAAAAATTTAAATAAAAACAAAAAAACTACGAAAATTTTTTTAGGCCAAATGGGGCCTAAGTGGGTGTTCGGGATAGATTTCGGAGGCTGATTCTAGATTATGATTATGGATTATAGAAGCGTTTGGCGCAAATTTTCATAATGCATTATCAAAACATGCATGAGGAGCAACAATTTGAAAAATAGTCCAGAGGTACTTTTGAATTCTCATTCTGGATTCTTAAGTTCTGATAACAATTTTGCCCTTCACTTTTTAACAAATTACATAAATCCAAGACGTATGTACTTGTTAATATCTATATTATTTAGATACATATTTATTAATATATGGAATGTATTATATGTTATATAGTCTTGATTTATGGTCATATTAATATACGTATATCATACATATTTTGATGCATTTATGTGTTCATTTATGTACATATTTTGTTCTTTTATATTATACGTATTTGTATACATATTTACACACATAGTATGCATAATATGGTGGATAAATAAATATGTTCGAAAAGATGTTTATAAATAAGATTAGGTAATTTTGAATGTAAATATGTTGTTTAACTATGTTGAAAAAATGCATGCAATGGTATTATTTATAATGTGTTATAGTTGAGCATATTTTTAAAAATATTGTCTTATGTATACACAAGGAGCCAAGGAGCCACAATAGCAAGCGTATCGGGGGGGGCAAATGTCCGCTTGTGATTTAATAATTTGATTATGCTCCCAAATACTCTAATATTTTTTCCGCCTAACTCTCTCTTTTTGATTATTGTTTTTAATCTTCATTCAATTTCTTTTGCGTGTTTTAGTTTTACGTCAAATTTGTGTGGATTATTAATTCATCTCGATGAGAGAAACCAGAAAAGTAGAAAAAGAAATGAACCAAATTTGAAAAAAGTTTAGAAAAGACAAAAGTAACTTAAAAAAATTTGTTTGCTTTCGATATTTTGTCTTTAGTGTACTTTTTAAAGCTTTTGATTATAATTTTTACTCTTTAAATTCCTTTTGTCAAGATAAACCAATGATTCATAAAAACACAACAAAAAACTAATAAAAAATAAAAAAATAATAGAGACAGAAAAAATCAAAAATTAAGTTAGCCCAAATTTGGCCATAGATTAATAATTTAATTTTCACAGTTTTCTCCAATTTTTTTACAAATTTTGGTTATGATTTTGTATAATCCAGAATCTACTATCTATAATTCAGATTCTATAATCCACCAAAAGTGTCTGTGCCAAGTACTCCTTAATATCTATATCTCTTGATCAAATTTGAATGTTACAAAGCGTTTTCAAACCATTTCTGTATGATAATATTTTAAAATATTTTCAGATAAAGGTGTTGGTTTAGAGGTCATTCCAATCGATCACAACTGATGACCTAGCCAGTTTAAGAATAATAGCAATTGAGGTTATAGCCTCTCCAACAATCATGGAAAATATGTATGGGATCTGAACTATGTGAGAAAAAAGACGTGATGTAGTCATGAAGTGGTTCCATACTTAACACAACCGCTCCATAATGAATGAGTTTGACAGCCTTAGCCTTTACAAAACAAAAATGACATACTTAAGCGGGAAAGAAGTTCATGTTCAAGTCTACATAGACCAAGTGAAACACTATATGTACTCCTAGTTATTGATATTTCAAAAGGAGTACACAAGTTACCTTAATGGCCTCATAAAAAAAAAATTAGAAACAACTGTATCTTGTAAGCTCTGAAGACAGTATTGGAACTATTTCATGATTCTCATTATTTCGGATTCACCTCTTTACTTGAAAGGAATTAGTTTAACAGTAACATGAGCTGAACGAAACCCTATTAGAAATGCCGTAAACGACTAGTATGAAAACATAAAGCTTGACATACATATTAACACGTTTGAGCTCTATACCGTACATAATGTTAAGTCTTTTTTTCTTGTCCTTGTTTTTTTCAAGCATTGAAAGAATTTGTTATAACCACCAAACCAGAATCAGTTTCCAAATAAAGAAAATAATCAAAGAAGTTGTTTGTACCTAAAATGAGATTTATTAACTTTGTGCCATGTGGATTTGAATGGGTCCCAAAGAATGATTTTTGGCGGCTGGAATGTTTTGATGGATAATGAAGAGGTGCCAAAAGATTTTTGCTTTCTCTCTCCCCATTAGCAGCAATTCCATGATCTGTTGGGGTTGGTTGGGAAGTTGAGGGAAATGTGGCATTATCTCTTTTTCTCTCTCGATAATTTGGTTATATCTCATTGACAGTGGGGTGTTGGTTTATATACTTCCTTGAGTTCAGGAGTATGTGATATTTGGAGCCCCAGTCATGGATTTGTACACATGGCGATAGGGTAGCACTTCCATCTTTTTCTCAAGTAGTTGGACAGAGTGGGACACTTCGCAGCTTGTGGTTTATTTTTTGTACATAGAGAAGATGAGTAAGACTAATCAAAGAAGTAAAAGTTACTACGAAAAGAACTTGTAAGAAAATCACTTGAGATAAAAATAATGACAAGGTTATTTGTTTCGAGTTATTTTACCATTTTGCCTCTAATAAAATTTGTTGTAAAATTTTTGGACATAATTATAGAACAGCTGGGTGCAAATTACATAGTTTGGGGATCACTTGGGCACAAAATTGATAGTTTAAGGAAAGACAAAATAGAAAAAAATGAGATAGTTAAGGGGATAAAAGTAAAAATGAGTCAGGGACAACCGTTTCTGTTACGGACTTAACGAACCGTCCCAGATTGGATTAATTGGGTGTAAGATATATAGCTTAGGGACTATTAAACAAATTTGGTAGTTTACGGACGGAATAGACAAAAATAAGCAGCTTAACTTGAGGTTGGAGGAGTCATATTCTTATTCCTATTAAAACAGTTCCCTTAATGCTTATATTCTCTTTCTAAACCAAAGTAGCATTCTTTTTTTTGTGATTCCACCTTAACCCTTGGGGTTGCAAGTGTATATGTAGGGGATACTGCCATGGGGAGAAAGTCATTCTAGAAGCCTCCGGGCTCCAAGGGGCTGCTTGGGTATATATTCCTAGACGGCATTGATAAGTAATAAGCTAATTCTCTTTTAGGCCGACTTATCATATACAGTGTGGCAACTGTCAGTGCATGCAACCTCTTATACCACATGGCATTAGGTCGCGCCAGAATAACATTTGTGGGACCGAGGCCAATTTTATCCCTCCACATTCGCTATTTAGTGAACTATATAAAAACTCCCATAAAAAAAGAGAACTATAAAAAACTTGCCATGATGCGGACCAAATGACCTTTTTTCTTAATTTGTTCAATGTCAATTTTGTTTAAATGTACACCCTCCATCATCCTGTATTCTTGGTCTCACAAGTTGTATCTTGTTAAGGGGACATGCAATTAGTATATATGAACTCTAGTCAACGGTGTTATCCAAATTTGCTCCCATTTTTCCACTTCCAAATACATGTACAGGTATTTGTTATGGATATCCATTGTATAACTCTTGCTTTGACTATGCAAAATAGACATATTTTGGGACAATTCAAAATGGAATAAAGGACTATCAATGGGACGAAGGGAGTAATTTCTTCCCCCTTGTTTTACCTTTGTTTGACTATTGCAACTTCACATAGAATTTATTGCTTGTTTTTTCATTTGAATTATGTGTGCTGTATCTGTATGGTCTCGTGTGTTCATATAGTGGAATAGAAGACCAGCAATATGAGACAAATTTAATATTTTGTTTCCCACTTATTTTCCTTTGTTTACTCGACTGTCTTGCAACTTCACTAAACACATTATTTCCTTGAGCTTTCAATTTGAATTATGCGTACAAGTTTATGTGTTTGTAGTTGCATAGCTGAATTCAATTGAATCGTGGTTTTTTTTACACTTCCTTGGATCAACGAGTTTGGCATAGTTTCTGTAATTCATCGACCTAGGGGACATTGGCTCTGATGTATTTTGATATATAGTTATGCTTACCCTGTTTATTGGTTTTAATGGCTGTTGAATTCTTTATTTTACCCCTCTTTCATTTTTCCCCGGTCCGGAATTGCAGACCGAGCTGGATTACTGTGGAGAGGACCCATCAATGTCACCCAGAGTGCCAAATCAGAATCAGCATTTGCAGATGACTATGCAGTTAACCAATTCCGGGTTATCGGTCTCTTCTGTCTCGTCTGGTGCATCAAATGTTGAGCAGTCAAAGAATTCTGTTTTCTCTAATGCTTTGTCAAGCCCTGTTCGCCAAAGCCTTCAGAATTATCACATCTCTCAAGGAGGTCACTACCCTAATACTGGTGGTGTTCAGTCCTCTGCAAATGGATCAAGAAACAATGAACCAAACTTTTCACAGCACCACAACAGGGATTCTAATTCTTGCAACTCCAATGATTCCTCCATGGACATGCATGCAGATAGTCCTGATCGGGAATGAGGCTATTTAATGTAAAGTTCTGAGGTATATCTTGCATCACATGTTTGATTGTTGTGTGTATAGTTTTTAGCACATTGGGTAAAGGAAAGGCTATGAATGTGTCACGGTGACTTCTAGCAATTTGTCAAGTCAATGCAGTCTGCGTTCTCTTGGGTCGAATGCTGTACTATCAGTAGCAAACATGTCAGATGAACTCGCTTTATATTGTCAGTCTGTTTGTTTTTTTTCCTTATGTAAAATGTTTCGTTCTTTTTCGTTCAGAAAGATTGGAACCTGAATCTGTTTGTTGCATCTTTCTCACAGCCCTTTGTTTACTAGTGATATGTGCTTGCCATATTGCTTTGGTACCGCACAAGTTCCATTTCATGGTAAAGAGTTGCGAAGTTGGCTTAGCATGGCAACATGATTTGGGTAGAAGGCTAATTTTGTTATGTGACAATTATGCTATAAGGTACTGGTTTTCGATGTTAGGTCAATAGGCTCTTCAAATCTTCGTAAAAATGCTGCAACTAACGTTTTCTAGTTGTTTTCATGGAGTTCAGTCAATTAAAAAATTTTGGGAATCTTTACCCGGCACAAATTGTTCCTCAATAGTATTTCCCAAAATGCGTCTATTGTGTATTTCCATGCAAAGGCCTCTGGAAGTCTGCTACTTAATGCGTTAATAGATTTCTGAATTCAAATTTAATGACTCAGGTTATTTTTATTTGTACGCGTTGTCCTTACTTTATCGCAAGCTCAGGGTCCATTGGGTTGAGATCGGGCTTTTGTAAATTGCATTGTATCATAACCCTAGTTCTTTTCTTGTCCGAAGCATATGCACTCTACTACTAACAAAAAATGGGAATTCTTTTTCTTATCCCCTTCTTTTTTCTTGGTGAAAACAGAGCTACCTCATACGTTGGATGCATGCCACGATGCTTTCTAAAACAAAAGAAAAGCAATATTCGTAGAATGTATTTTGGACTGTTACTTTTCGTTGCCTCATAATATTCAGTGCTTTGTATATTTTTTACGTTGGTTTTTGTAGGTTTTGAGCTGTTACGCAAGTTATAGTTTGGCTCAGAACTCGTTGGCACACACTCCATTGGCAAGCATAACCCCATATGCTGGTTCCTTTCCTCTTTTACATTTATCTTCGGAGCATCCAAATGAATGTCTTTGCACTTTTGTGTTTGGGTTATTGGAATTCCATGGATGCTACAAGAGACTTTTGGCAAAGCACGTCTTGGATTTGCATTTTTTACTTCTGTGGCAGAAATTTGTGTCTGTTCGTACTTGCTGCTTTGTCATTAATCCAGAAGGCAAAAGTTATGTTACCTAGTTATTTATTTATTTTAGTTTAGTGGGTCTTAGTTCTATTGCGAAAACTTTATTAATTGCATAACAGATCTGCGATTAGTAGCAGAGCGAGAAATGTGATCAGATGGGCAACAAAAATAGCTTGAAACAGGATTACAGTTAACATTGAACAATCTCTTCACATGATCATATAAGAGTCGAGAACTTTACAAGTATTAAAGAAGAGGTTGCAGTAAACCAGAGTAGAAAGACGCAATTAGAGAATACTATGGATGAAAAGAAATTATGAATAGAGGGATTTATTTGTTGACAACGTAGAAAAAGGAACATAAAATTTGTGTTTTGACGACATACCAAAATGAAACAAAAAATAGGAGCTATAAAAAAAAAAAAAAAAAAAAACTCGAGGGTACAAGAAAGCTTGTTAAGGGACCAATTGAAAACATGTATTGCATGTGTGGTCGCAAAATCCTTCTCTATCCTTCATTCTCTCACATTAACTTTTTCTTAACAAAAAATGATTGAGGGTTTTCTAGATTGTAATCTACAATTCCTAGGCTTTATTTGGAAGTTGACAATGATATTGTAGCTTTATTACATGAGGGCCCACTCCACTGCCCCCTCTCTTGCCATAACCAATATCAAGTTCACTTTAGAACAATTCAACTTTAATCAAAATAAATGGAGGGGTACCACACCTTTTTTGAGTTTTGATCCATTCAATCATTCACCCAACAGGTTTCCCTTTTTAAAACCTTCTAATAACTTCCACTTGCATTTTCTAATTAAGGATGTAATAACAAAATGATTTATTTCCATTCTAGGTGCTTAATAGCAACAGTTTCTACGGTTCTGTTTTAACTTTTTATGACATTTATATAATAATACAAATTAGGACAGTGTGGACCTCAAAAGATATTTTCATAAGAACAACTCAGATTAATTAGTGGTGGTTAATTTTCAAACAAACTGGATTAATTTCCCCTAGAAGGCCTGAAAATGTGTTTGAAAGTGTGCTTTTTTAGTTATATCTAAACCATTTCACGAATTACTTGGCAAAGAAGGCTTGGAAGTGAGTTTTTTAGTTATATCTTCTTTTATTTGACTAAACAAATTAGTAGAGACTGTAGTTAATTTTTCTCTAAGAGAGTAAATGTAAATTGCTCCACGTAACAACATAAGGGGTGATTGCAGATCTATATCGTAAACAATTCCCAAACTGCTAAATACTATTACCACACAATATTTGTATGCTCTCAATGAATATTATGACTTTAATTTCGTATGGGTTTGAAATAAGGTTTGAATACGGTCTATCAATTTCGTTGCTTTAATTTCGTTCGCAGTGCCATAGACACGGATAATACGCAAGTCTATTAATAAGGGGGGAAAGTGTAACTTCTTATTTGTAGTGAGACTCGAAGCCTAGTGGGAGTATTTCATTAACCAAGCATAGAGCTCGAAGAAAACACATTCTAATGCCAGTGTTTAGAAGTCGTGATGTGGGTAGTCAGTCCCGTAGCCTGATTAAATTGTCGGCTCAATAGTGTTAGGAGGACACTCTCACACTCAAGTTAAATTCTAAATGAGAAGAGAAAAGTACAAGTGAGTTCAAGCACTTAAATCCGGTAAATCTTCTGAGGGTTGTGTACTGTTGCTTTTATAATTAGTCCAAGCTTGAGACCTTTTATAAAACTATTAGCATTTTGATTTTTCCTTTATTCTGTTTTGTATATTTATTTTGTGATTAAATAAAAATACATGATGATTGTATAATCTAGACCTTGTTCAAATAAATTATTGTTGTGAAGTACAATGCATGTTTTATTTATTTTCTAATATTATAAGTGAAAAACTCATACAATTCTTAATTTTCATCTCACCACGTGTATGTGAATTAAAAGTAAATCACTATTTAGATGATATAGATTGTGACTATAGCCTAGTTTTTGTGTTAATACAATATAGATTGTCCGTGCCTACTAATTTGATTCTTATTTTAGTGCACCTTCACATAATTTTTTTAATGATGATATTTTAACTTGTAGCTAAAATACGTCACCGTCACATTAATTTATTTAATCATGAAATTTATACAAAATATATTAAATCATTTATTATAAAGTCAGTAGTGATCCTACACCCCAAGTTTCTTTTTATTTACTAAAAACATTTTTTTTTACTTTTTAGTAAATTTAGTCCATAGCCCAAATCGCCAAATCTTTTTCCTTCAATTACTTATGATGCTGCTAGAAACTAGTGAGAATATCTCAAATTCCTGCTTTGGTTCCTACAAACAAGCCCGATGACTAAGGGGTGGCTGTCCAGCCAAGGACCCTCTAACGATTAAGTTAAATCTCCACGAGAAAAGAAATAATGATTGAATGTAGACATGAGAGTATGAGAGTAAAGTGTGTAGACATACATGGTCCCTAGCCTGGAGGTCCCTTTAAATAGTTCAGAGGATAGGTGGATCTCAAGTAGTGTCATGGCCACTGATCACACCTTCTTTCTAATTTGGAAGAGTGGATTGTTCTGACAGATTAGGGGCACAATTTGCGGGATCTTCTTGTTAGAATTTGGTAGTGGCTCCTTTTGACTATAGTGAGTGAGGTGTTTTTGAGCTGATTAGAGTCTAGCCGATCAGGATGAGCATCTATTGCTCGAGTTTGTATGCGCTTGGTCGGTCGGTCGTTCATCATAAGGATCCCCAAATTCTTCAGAATTGATCAATATATACAAAAACGAATAATTCTGTATGTGCCTATTTCGTCCCATCGACTTTTGAATTGGGAATCCTCAGAATCTTAGCGTTGTTAGTAGTGTCATTGACCTTGCCTAGACTGTGAGATTAATTAACCTCGAGGGGACCGAAAGATACCAAGTCTACATAGACATTGATTCCTCTATAGAATCTTTTGAGGACACTGTTATAGACGCAAGTAATATTTTTATGGCTAGCCCTGCTTCTAACCATGAGGCAAAGCTTTTAATGTCGAGAGGATCCTCTCAACTTTGTCAGATAATGATTTGGAGAGGTTTAGGGACCTGTATTCGATTCGTAACTCCGTTTGTCTTAGAGTATCGACTGTTGACAAAAGAGTTTGTTCTTACGTCAAAGTTGGGGTTTGTTTGTTGGAATGTGATTTTCAACGTGGACTCCATCCCCCCTTCTACCCTTTCATTAGAGAGCTCCTCCACTACCTAGGTCTTATCCCACGTGAATTGATGTCGAATGCTTGGAGGTTGCTCATTTCCATGGTAGTTCTTTGGCATAAGGCCCGCGAGGGGGAAATGAGTTTGATTATAGCCGGGTTCCTATTTTGTTATTTTCCTAAAGAGGTGAGGGGAGAAGCCCGATGTTAGTTCTTCCAATCCTGAGAGGTCTGCAATTTGATATCAGGGATACCTTCCTCCAAAAAATGTTGGAAGAACAAGTTTTCCCTTATTAGCGAGGAGAGTTGGGAGTTTGGCCCCTAGGAAGTTCCCCCCTCCCCTCTCTCCCGATTAGAGTAATTCTCTTGTGGGGGGCATTCAGTTCAATCTATCATGGTTGTCGTGCCTGTCATCTCTGAGGTGGATGGGCCGTTAATAGATGCACTCAAGACTAGTCAACCCCATATATTTCCTTTTTTAGTGGTTCTCGAGCTTCTTTACGAGTGCTCTTTTAGCCTTGATCCTTTAAGTAGGCCTTTTGTTTATGATTTTCCTTGGATACGTACATTGTTATCAAGTTGATCGCTAATATATTTGTCTTTCTTGTTTTCTTGCTGCTCAACCATGAATGTACCTAGTATAGTCCTAAAAAAAAGAAGGGTACAAAGAGACCGACCATCAAGGTCGAAGATGTTGAAATGAAGAGGCGAGGAAAACACCTGGCTAAGAAGCCAAAGCCCAATGTCATTATTATTGAGGAAGGGGGATGCTATCAAGCCCTATCGCTGGGTGAAAAAAGGGGATTGTTTGGGATGCTACCTCAGCCCTGCAGGTGATCCGACCTTAGTTGAAGACATTCCTCCATCCATTCAACCCATGCTTCTTCTGACCTTCCAAGTGACCCTCCTTTGTCTGATCCTCCTCCTCTATCCAAAGATAAGGGCATCATACAAATTGAGCTATGCGGTCAATAGAGAGGTACCATGGGGGCCGAGCAGAGTAGTCAGGGAAGGACCGAGAAAACTAGGCCTAACGATAAAATTCCTCCCATATTTTAGTAAACCACCTGTTGTGGACTTGCAATAAGTTTTTGCTCAAATGATTAGACCTGTTCAACTTCCCTAAGCCCTTGCTTGATAACAACACCATGCTTAACCCTAGGGCACCGTCTGACTATCTATGCACGTTCTTGGGAGATGACGTGCATCTGATGAATGACAACTTCCACAAACTCGGCTAGAAATCTCATGCTATCACTGAGTACGTTTTACCATGTGTCTGTTGGGACTTGCAGATATCTTCATTTGGTTGTTCTGATAGTAATCACTTTTGTCTTCTCCTTATTTTGCAGGTGTTGAGGGTATGGCCATGTCAGTGCGAATGAACTAGCAAGCGATAACTGAAGAAGAAGAACTTATACCTTGGCAATTTCCTTCGACAATGTCTTCTATTCTGTTTTTTTTTTCTTCTTCATAATGTTTTCCATAACACCATGATTTCTTTTGCATGGCGGTCTCCTTTCTCATCGAACACCTTCTGGGTCAGGTAACTTCGTGCTCTGTTGGGAAGGTAGTACCTTATCTCTAAGTGAAAAAGAATCATTACAAGTACCGAAACCCACATCGCTTTCACAAATAATAGAGGGCTTCCATCAATTCTCATTTTACCTTGCGTAACTGAGCCATCACCACATCATACTTCTCTTGAGAGTCTTCCGCTAAATTGGAAACCTCATTAAAGAGATTGCATTCTCATGCCAATGCGCTTCAATTGACGTTGACGGCTTATCGTAAATGATTTGAATTTTAGTGTGGACACTTTCATTTTTGCACCATTTTTTCAACACATATTTGTCAGGTATTCTTTCAATTCCCTTTTCATGCCATCAATTGATGCGTACACATCATTCCTCTATACTCAAAAGAGCAACAATTACTAATGTGTTTCACTAGTTTTACCATAAGAATCGGTAGTTAATGACATTTGCTTCCTCTTTTTCTTTTATCCTTCTCCAAATGTAACCCACTGTTTTACCTCATATTCGAAAACAACATCACCTTCTTTTGTAATTGAACACAAACACTCGAGTTTTGCAACAAATTGTGCATAAAACTCTACAACCTTCTTCGTCGTTTAAACATTTTGAAATTATTTCTCCATCTCACCTTTAATTATTAAGTATTGATATCTTCTTGTTTTTTACTTTTCACCTTATTTGCCAGTGCATTATATATTGCTGTACAAATTGTTTCAAGATCAGCTTAGTCATCTTTGAATGAACGTAACCATCAAAATATGCATTCATACCATCGCTTCTTTGTGTGGTGGACATTTACATCCAATACATCTTTGACATAAGCAGACTGTTGTGAAATTTTAATGTACTCGCAAGCGCAC
>JABCMJ010044308.1:0-13049 GCA_014822125.1 Arbutus unedo | reverse complement strand
ATAACAAACGAATATAGTTAAATTCGTCACCAATTCGTCTAGTTGTCATCACTTTACAAGTTCTAAAATCAAGATATGACGTACTACTTTGTAATAATTTTCTCATACATTTATACCCTTTGTGTGTATACATACACCTGTATCCTGAATTATTTACCCCAAGGTTTTCGATTTGAACTCTCTCTCTCTCTCTCTCTCTCTCTCTCTCTATGTAGGAATGGAGTTCAGATGAGGAGGAATTCATGGCAAGATGGAGTGCAAGGGACCAACTGTCCAATAATGCCGGGGCAAAACTGGACCTACAGTTTTCAGGTCAAAGATCAGATCGGCAGTTTCTTTTATTTCCCGTCGCTCCTCCTTCAGAACGCCGCCGGTGGGTACGGTGCTATTCGGGTGAACAACCGTGAGATAATCGAGATTCCATTCTCTCAGCCTCGTAAAGAATTTGATGTTCTTATTGGAGATTGGTTCAATAAGGACTATCAAGTAAGAATTGTCTTTGTTTTTATAGCAAGTCCATCCATGAGTTATTTTGGCTACCAAATTTATTATTTGACGTATTTTCTGACAAAATTCAAGTCCATCCCTTGTTATCTTTTAATGCAATTAAAAAAATTATCAAAACCATTTTTGTGATTCGGAGACCGTACTGCCGGTCGCACTACATGGATTGTAGGGAAGGTAAAACAAAAACCGTCATTTTTATTTGCATGAGATCAAAATAATATCTTTTCATTTTATGCATTTTTTATAACAACTTATTCAAAATAAAATTGTTTTTACTGCCCGGACAACACTGTAGTGCAACTTGCATTGCAATCCGTCCTTGAATACCGAACTGACACGAACCCAATCAAAATACTTTTAATGTGTATTTTTTTAATTTTCTAAATATATTGATGATTAATTTACTACTTAATTTGTAAACCGAACACGTCTCCTTAATTCAGATTTTCTCTTGAAATCAGATTGATGACACCCTTAACTATTACGATACAACAAGTGATCTACACATATCGTTTGATGCACATGGAGTTATTTAAAATAACATGAAATCTATGTACATTGAACAATTTTGAACATATTTATATTTGAATCTGTATACGAGAGATTGAGTTCGTAGATTTTTTCATTAAGATAATATTGTTTTATGAGACATGTATATTGTGATTGGGATTGAGAATGGAAGAGGTGATGCAGGATTTGAGGGCTACACTTGACCGTGGGGTTGTGTTGCCTTTGCCGGATGGGATTTTAATCAATGGGCTTGGGCCCAATCAAGCTACTCTCGACTTCGACCCAGGTGAATTTTCCTAGTCTAATTGAGCTACCTGGTTCTATTTGTACTGGGCCTGTAATATTAGTATCAGCCCGTGACAGTCATTGGGCTGGACTAGGATTATTGGGCTGAATTCCAAAAATGAGACG
Source organism: Arbutus unedo (assembly GCA_014822125.1). Classification (NCBI taxonomy): domain Eukaryota; kingdom Viridiplantae; phylum Streptophyta; class Magnoliopsida; order Ericales; family Ericaceae; genus Arbutus; species Arbutus unedo. Next base: position 11,621 of record JABCMJ010044308.1, on the reverse strand, counting down.
GTTAACCGTCGACGGATAAGCCACACCAGATTAGGCCCACCGCAAAGAAACCCGTGTGATCCACGCTCAAAAAATAATGTTAAAGACAGTAAGTATTATATGATATTATACTAATTTATTAAAATAATAGACCGTGCCAGACCGGATTAGGTCCACTGCAAAGAAACCCATGTGATCCACATTCCGAAAATAATGTTAAAAACAATGAGTATTATTTGATATTACGCTATTTTTGATATATTTTTTCGTGTTCTGTTTCTCCGGTTATTTCAATAAGAGAAATTGAAATATGATAAAATATTGACTGAAATTATTAAAAAAAAACGTTAAAGACAGAGTTTCTTTTTCAAACTTTTTCATGTGCTGAATTTTTTAGTGCTTTTGGTAACATATTTTATTTTTAAAATTTTTTTTATGTCGAGAAGGATTAATCCAAAAAAATCAAAGGAATTCGATAGACAATCCTTTTGGTTTAAATTTTTCTCATGATATTTTTCTTGATTGTTATCATATTCACGTTAAATATTCTTAATTAATCATTCGTTTTAAAGAAAAAATTGAAAAGTAAAACAATAAAATTTTTAAAAAGTTCATTAAAGGCGAAAAACGGTTGATAATAATTATTTTTCACGTCTTTTTATTTTTATTGTCGTCTTATCTAGATTTTTCCTAAATTCGGTCTATATTTTTATACTTTTCTAATTCCTCTCGTTAAGACGAATAAGATAATACAAAAATAAATTAACAAAAGACTATAAAAAGAACACGAATTATCAAATAATACTGACAACTTTAAACAAAAAATAATTTAGTTCAAACTTAATCAAAGAAAAATGATGAAAAAATAACATTTATAATCTTTACTTAAAAAATTTAGAAAAAGTGTATGGTCCTACAAAAATTTTAAAGAAAACTTTCGATAATTCAAAATGAATGGACTAGATTTACTCAAGTGTGTATTGGCTTCCAACTCCATATGAATCTTAACCATTGATTTTGAATTTGGAAATATTTTTTGGGAAATTCAGAGAAATTGTAGTGCAGTTCCATACAGTGCTTGTGTAGTGTACAAAAAATGTCGTAGTTTGTCTGCTTTGTCATCAATTTATATTATTTTGATATCATGCATTTTAATAACATAAGTCAAAACGGTATAATTTTGAGAAATTTTTTTTGAACCGTAGCATTGTTCTAAAATTTAATACAAAATAACCTCTTTCATGGTGATTTGCTACTCTGTATCTTTCACAGGCGAAACATACCGGCTAAGAATCTCCAACGTGGGACTAAAAACATCCTTAAACTTTAGAATTCAGGGCCACAAGATGTTATTGGTGGAGACCGAAGGATCTTACACTACACAGAATTACTATGACAATCTGGATGTCCACGTGGGCCAATCTTATTCCATCTTAGTCACTGCACATAACAACCAGTCCTCCCCCGTCACCGCCGGCTCCTCCTACTACATGGTCGCCTCCGCCCGCTTCCTACCCCGGGAATTTTCTGGCGTCGGCATTGTTAGATACTCTGGCTTTCAAGGGAAGCCTGTGGACCCACTGCCTCTGGGCCCCACGGTGTATGATTATCTATACTCTGCGCGACAAGCCATGTCTATCAGGTACGTCCACTCCCTAATGGATAATAAAAGAAAATTATATAAAAATTTGAATTTTGAATACAATATATTGGGAATCTTTCGATACACGCAAATTATATATTCTTATGAAGGGATACACATGCCTCAAGATGAATTTGTGTTCAAACATGTATATAAAAAATTGTGTTCCTAGACTTTTTCAATAGCTATTGTCTTTTTATTAAAACGTTAAATTTCACAAAAAATAGATTCAAAATTATAAGAAATTCAACAGATAAAATTTACATAATCTAAGTAATGGATGAATAGAGACTGCACTTTAGAGGGCATTGCACATCAAAACAAGAAGCTTATGGGTTGCCCTATGGCACACAAGATGAGAGTATAACGTAACTAAAATGAATAGGGTCAAGCACAACCAACCAACGACACTTTGGTAACCTATTATTACGCATGCGACTCCACAAAAATTTTAAAATTGCCCCCGATATTCATCCAGATTAGGTATCTATCCACGTATTTTGGCTCGATTATTAATTTTCTCTAAAGAAATGGGAGTCGGTCAATATAAAGAAAATGGGTTCAATTGAAAATTATAAATTTGACGAAGATAAATTAAGACTCATTGGCCTGTCCTATGTCGCCAAAGGCAGCTCGTGACAGGATTTTTTCGAGACCCTTTTCTGCTCTCGCCCTCTTCTCCATTCATATATTTACAACATAATTCAACCCTATCTAGTATTGCTGATCATAAACAAAAAAGACTGGTGTAGGTTTTATTTTTAAGTTTATGAACACAAATTAGTCATACATATTGGACACAGATATGTAGAAAATGTTAGATACATGTAAAGTTATTCATAATCATGTGAGTTCTACGTGCATCCGATAATTTCGAACACATACGTGTCTGAATATACACGGATAATTTGTGTTCATAAACTTTTATCTTTTATAACTCGACCCCACCACCCATAATTTTCACTCTTCCCCAATTCTTGATATGCTAATCTTAATAATCTGTGATTAATTATCAGGTGGGACTTAGAAGTGGGAGCAGCAAGGCCAAATCCACAGGGCTCCTACCACTATGGCGATATCCCTGTCAACCGTACACTGGTTCTTAACAATGGGTTGGCTTTAATTAACGATAAACTTCGGTTTACAGTTAATCAAATCTCATTTTCGTACCCCGATACGCCCTTGAAGTTAGCAGATTACTACCAGATTACCGAAGTATTTGATCCCGGATTCTTCCCAAACATGCCCGATTATCGTCGCCCCGCATTGGGTATTTCGGTAATTGATGCTGTATACCATGAGTATGTCCAAGTGATTTTCCAAAACCCTACCCGGTTCATCCAAACATGGCATGCTGATGGGTATAATTTCTTCGTTGTTGGGTAAGTTTTTCTGCTTTCTTTTTCTTTCTCGCCAACTGAATAGAACCTGAGCTTATTTGACCCTTTTTTTTTTTGTTATGATTTCAAATGGAAAATGGCTCAAATTCTAAATTTCAGAATCGGATTTGGGATGTGGGATGAGGGCAAGACCGCAGCGTATAATATGGTCGATGCAATTTCTCGCTCCACGGTGCAGGTGAAGACGCTTAATGCCTATACAAATACAATATATATATCTCTTATCTCATGAATTAAAATCCGTGCTTCTTAATGCTGAATTGAAAAAGTCTAATTTCATAAGACTTGATTTTGATGAGTCGGCCAGCAATTCTGTCGATAAAATAATGTTATTGGAGAGAGTAAAAAAACCAAAGGAATCGAACATCATCTAAATCGGATTGAGATTAAAGATACACGTTTTTTTTTAGATTTAGATTATATATGATGTAATTGGTTCGATTTCAAATCACTTTTTATATACCGTCCGGATTCAATCGATCATCATGCCTAAAAATTGTCATCTTAGCATTATTCCGTATTCATATAAAACTCATGATTACATAGGTATTTGGGACTATAGTGCATAAAAAATGAAATAGTTTTGTCGATTTTGTCTTTTAAACTATGTGGTTCTGACTTATTCCGAAATTTGTTAATAAATTGCATAGGTCAAAACAGCATAATTTGAAGTACAAAACGAATAAAATTACATCATTTTACCCGTATTATACGTCTAGCTATTCATGGTTTTGGTTTCTCATATCAAGTGGGTGGTTGTTGTGGTCTATTTTTGAGCAGGTGTATCCATTGTCATGGACAGCAATATTGATAAAGCTGGACAATCAAGGGATGTGGAATCTGAGATCAGGGGATGCAGAGAGAAGATACCTTGGACAAGAGCTCTACATTAGGGTCAAGGGGATTGGCCAAAATGACCCTTCAACCATATCTCCAAGGGATGAAGCTCTTATGCCTGAAAATGCTATTAAATGTGGAAGGGCAATTTCGGCATAGATTGGAACGTAGATATTCCGCTTAAAGGTTTATAGTTATTAGTTAGTCCTAAGACTATTTGTTTTTAGAGTAATATTAGGAACACAGATGTATCCGAAATCATTAGATGCACGTGGAACCTTTAATAATTTGTGGACTCTATGTGCATCTAACGATTCTGGACACATTTATTTTTATAGGATGCTCTTTACATACGTAGATAGGAACTCGCAGTTCAGAACTTCATTATTATTTAAAGGATTTAGGTTAGCATTCACATGGACTTCTAGTATATACTCTTGGGTCCAAATCTAGTGTTTCTATCTTGTGTTATTTTTATGTTTTTGATCCTCAGTATATTTGACAAGTGCCATTCTCATTTTCAAATTAAAAATGTTCGAATTGGGTCCCCAAGATATAAAATGTGCGTTAAATCGTCCGCCGCCTATATCTCCATTTGTTTAGGCCTTTAAAATTACGGGCATACATTTTGTTTTATTTATGTTTTTGGTTCTCGATGTATTTGTCAAGTGTCATCTTGCCTTATTTATGTTTTTGGTCCTCAATATATTTCGCAAGTGTCATTCTCATTTCTAAATTAAAATTGATGAAATTGTAGCCCCAAGGTTTAAAATGTGCATTAAGATCATTCCTAGCCTAGATCATGTTTGTTTGGACCTTCAAAGTTGTGGGCATTATAGTCTTTTATGCATGTGTTTGTTTGTACTTTTGGTCTCTAATGTATGGATTGAGTGTCATATTCAGGGGCGGAATCAGAATTCGACATTTAGGAGTTGATATTTTTGTTACGGAAAGTGAGGGGGTTGAATATAATTTGGAGATGAAGTGTAATTTTTTTTTTTATAATTTTCAAAAATTATACCTAGAGCCTAAGTTTTTTTTTTTTTTAAGTTTTTGGGGGGACCCGAGCCCCCAATCTTTATGTAATTTCACCCCTGATCGTAATCCCCCCAATGTAACTATTGTAAATAAGACAACAGATTCAAAATATTAGAGACCCATCACCTATGATCAACCCCCTCGTTTCCGTAAAATGCTACTAGTGCTAGTTCACTAAGCTTGTCGTTGATCGATTCAATTATATCATATCCCATGGATTAAAATCTATGCTTCTTGAAATTCGATCGGCAAAGTCTAATTTTATATTATTTAATTTTTGATAAATCGAATTTAGATATACGACCAAAAACACCATCGCTGCAATACTTTTTCTCACTTCATTTACACCTTGGACAAGAGGCTAGAATGACTGAGAGATGAAGCTCCTATGCCTAAAATTGCTATTAAATATGGAAGGGCAATTTTGGCATGGTCACCCTCTACCCCATTGCCCTTGAAAACAAGGATATTCCATTTATAGGTACATAGTCATTATTTGATCCTAGGACTATTGGTTTTTATAGGATGTTCTTTACATAGATAGGAACTCACAGTTTTAGAACTCACATGAACTTTTAGTATACACTTTTGGTCCATGTTTATTGTCAAATTTTGCCTCATTTACATTTTTGGTCCTCAGATATATTTGTGTCATTCTCATTTCTAAACTAAAAGTACTCAAATTGGGTCCCCCAAGTTTAAAATGTGTGTTAAAATCGCCCACAACCTAGATTATGTTTGTTTGGACCTTCAAATCTATGGGCATTGGCTCCATTCGGTCTCTGATAATTGTTGGATTTTTGTATTATTTAAACCCAATAAGTCTTGGCCATTTGGCCTACATATTTTTAGAATGAAGAAGGATTTTTTATTTTTTGTAAGACTAGCTTCAAATACATTTTCGTCAGTATACTTTCTGACTCAAACAAATCTCTATATTTAATAATTAAGTCTAAATGAATTTGATTATATTAAGTTAAACAGCAAAGCGACGCTCTCGGCAACGAATATGATTCGTTACAAGTCTTATCACATAATCCTCCAGTCGTACATTCTAAAATATGGTATTATTTTTCAAGCAAATGCTATATTATATAAGTAAATACTTATTTAAATTCTTTCACAGGCTGAATGGAAAAGTAATTGGAATGTTGAAGCTCAACGGGAAAGAGACGCGTTCAACAACGAATATGATTCGCTACATGTCTTATCACATACTCCTCTAGTTGTACATTCTAAATATCCTATTATTTTTCAAGCAAATACTATATATAGGTAAATACTTTTTAAATTCTTTAACACCGCATTAAAATCTTAGTTATTATTTAAAATCTAAAAAATTTATTTTTGAATTTTATCAAATAACATAATTTTTCATTAGTAACGGATGAATACTGGAGTAAATTTGATTGACACTAGCCAAAATAAAAAAAATTAGTCCAATTATACATTCATTTTTATATATCAACTTCCACATATACTTACATAATTGTGGGGTCCACACACCATTTATATTCACGTAGTATACGTGCATCTCCATAATTATATGAGTATTTATGCAAATTTTTAAAAAGAATTAACGCTTCATTATCGGTCTCTTGCGCTTATCAAAATATGTAAAAATAAATATGATTCTAGTATTATTTAAAGGGTTAATTAAATTATCGTCTCGTTTAAGGTTTTCATGTAAGTTTTAATCCTATTTATTAGGCTGGGTTAGATTTTAATCCTATATCATTTCTATCTGTATTATAAGCTTTTGGTTTTAGAATTAAAAGAACGTATGATACATAACATAGGAGATGGGGTGGAATGTTGAGTTATATTTCTTAGAGATCATTATCGATACGATTTCGTTCGATCTGTCTTCATACCCATCTTGTTTGGATTAGAATTTTGAAATTTTTTTCAGGAATTGAATCGACTTTGGCGGCAAATTTTAAAAGAAAAAATCAGAGAATGGATCGGAGGCAAGTTCATATTTCTAATCCGACCTTCGATTCGTTCCTGTCCCCGTATTTATTGAATATTAAATATATGTTATTTACATTTATAGATATATGTATTAAGTTATATATAGATTTTGTCAATTAGGGTTCAGGATCGTGTGGGGAGTCTAAAGTCTCACCTTTTGTCCTCCCATCACTCCACAGTTGGTCGTATTGTGTTGAACCCTAGGCTCCATTGCTCGAAAGACTCAGCCTTTCGCCTCATACGACTCCTCTAGCGATGTGGGTAGGCCCAACTCCGTCTTAATTGTTTTGTTTAATTATGTCATGGTTGCATTTTCTTACAAATTATGCCTAGATTATATATTTGGAATTAGTTGAAGAGTCGATTCTTAATAGTTATTTGCTTTCATACTTCTTATAATAGTTTGTTGTTGCCAATGGGAAGGATAGAGAAACCAAAAACAAATACGAACGTTTAATTATATCTAGCATTTACTTTCAAACCGTGAGATTCATCTCGTTTGGGGGTCTAAAAGAGGGGAATCAAGATTGATAAAACATGTAAGATCTATTATCGATTATGAACCAAGACTAGTTATATGTGATTTAACATTATTTAAATAATGGTAATGTAGAATTATCTTGTACTCTCACTTCACACGCACACAACAATATTTTTGTGTTCGGATTTCTCTCATTACTAAAAGTTTTTGCATAAGGATCCATGTATTTCGAAATTTTGCATAATCTAGATTTTTTTATAATTTTTCTTAAATGGTAATTTGAGATTTTAGAGAATACTCAACGTCGCTACGAACTCGCATGTTATTTTTTTAGCAAAGTTCATTATATTGCGAACTCTTAGCATTCTGTCCAAGTGACGCAATACGTCTATTTGTAGCCCACAAGATTAACACATAATGTCATATCTTCATGTCATGATAGTCCACTCCGCCTAAGAGGTTAAGCCAACTATTAACACACTAATAAGATTGGAGAGAAAATTAGGATATATACTGAAAGATTTGGGAAGAGAATGATTTGAAAGATTACGAAACATAATGCTATTTTTAAAAGATTAGGAGAGAGAAAGAGTAGTTATAAATTTTATTAAAAAAGACAAGACCAAAAATGACGCAATTAGAATTATTTTTTTATGAATTGACTTGGAATAAAAAATTGATTTTAAAAAACATTATTGGCAATTTACTATTATGTTCAAATCCTCCTTAAACGTATACTATAATGTCTATAACCAGTCCAAGGTTCTGCTTCTGATCATCGTACAGCCAAGGCCGGCAGCTGCCTCTCTCTCTCTCTCTCTCTCTCTCTCTCTCTCTCTCTCCAGTATTTTTGACTTTCTGTAATTGCATAGCAAAGCTGCAACGATGATACTGACTGATAACGAAGAAGATACTGAAGATAGTCAATTTTGATTGATCATACCTCCGGTTGCGTGAAATTCTCAGCTAAAGAAGGTATTAATCAAAATTAGTTCCAGAGAGGCGTGTATCGAAGGATTTTCTGAAACTCGTCAACTCTCTCTCTCTCTCTCTCTCTGTGTATATATCCTGTAAGCACTATTCCTCACCTCTCTTTCTCTCTCGACATATATGTGCATGTATAGATATGAGGTTGTGTTATGAAATACCTTTATTGTCTCAGATTAACTATTCTCTACAATGGCGATGATGGATTTTTTCTGTAATCAATGACGAAAATGGTTGTTACTCAGTAAGTAAGCGAAGAACCAGTGAAACTACTCTCTCTCTCTCTCTCTCTCTCTCTCTCTCTCTCTCTCTCTCTCTCTCTATATATATATATCTATGCATACATACATATATGTGCATGTATATAGATATGAGGTTTTGTTACGAATTACCTTTGTTGTCTCAGATTAGTTCTTCTCTACAATGGTGATGATGGATTTTTTCGGTAATTAATGACGAAAATTGTTGTCATTCAGTAAGCAAGCAAAGAATCAGTGAAGTTTCAAATTTGTTGTTTATTTCCTTATTCAAATTTTCTTTGTTTGACGACATCTGCCACTGTGGTCTTGAATTTCGTCTGGTTAATGGTTTCTCGAGTCCAATACTTGCCGTAAATGAATTTAGTTTTTTCCAGTTTCCCGCCATGTGTTTGATATATTTACACAACGACAATTGTTTGTTTATCTGACCTAAGCTGATAAAACCAGTGATTCTATCCTTTTAGTCTGTTTTCCGACTTAGAAATAATGTTCAAGTCAACATCTCGAAGCTTATGCGTTTTTTTTTTTTTTGCAATTGAAATCAGTAAACCAAAAGGTGAATCAAATGAACCGGAGAAATCAATTAAGCTAGATTACCATTTCAAAGTTGAGCTTTGAAAGAACATGGCGGGGAACTTTAGGTTTGGAATGGGCGAAACGGATATTGATAGATTTCTGAAAACCACTGTGGGAAGTTTCCTCCAAGATCGGTTGATTGACAAAGAACAGAGAATACAACAGAAGGAACAATGTGCAGAGAGATTAGCAGCCGAAGATGGAACCTCAGACAAAGACACTGAAATCCGGTACTCTGATCAAGCGGTATTAGCCAATTTGGATTGGGGGATTGATGCGCTTGAAGAAGCAATCAACACATCCACTATGGAAACTAAGCTCGCGCGTTTGGATTACGCGGAGAAGATGTTGCAAGTGTGTGCTATGTTGAATTCTAGCTATAAAACGGCTGGTGTCCCTAACTTCTATCTCTCTGCTTGGGCCCATCTCAACCTTTCTTGTATGTGGGTATTGCGAAACAATGTCCATAATGCAGTTCTTCATGTTCTCGAGATGTTTACAGTTGATCCTTTCTTTTCCCGGATTGATTTTGCTCCTGAGCTGTGGAAAACTCTATTTCTTCCACACATGAGCTCAATTATCGGGTGGTATTCAGAGGAGAGATACAGACTCATGATGGAGGTTATCCCTGATTCCACTGATTTGTCCTTTACAGGAGATTTTGATCAATACTTCAACGAATCCTTGATCCTATCAATGAGGCCGGATCAAACAGAGAAAATGCAGATGCTTGAGCAGGTTTACGGGCAGTCCTTGGATGAAAATACAAAGCTTTATGCAAAATACTATAGAGACTGCATGACCTTTGACTCTACCACTAGCAAGAAGGCCATTCCGATGATGCCGATTGCTGAGCCGCCTATGACTCCTTTGCATGAAGTGAGCTGGTCAATTCCAGATTATGTTAAATTCGGTCCCATTTTGCCTAAGAGTGCTGGATTTTCCCCATTACTCAGATGTAGAGAGAATACAAGAGAAGATTCCAGGTCTGCCTCATCTTTTAATCGCTTTCAAGCTTTAATTCTTGTCGTTGAACGCTGGAGGTGTTTCCCAAAGCTTTCGGTGGCACTTCTGCATTGTTTTGTATTGGAAGGTGTAGCAGTGTGTTGCCTACAGTTTAGCTTCTGCTTCTAGGCCCCAAACAACTTAAAAACTGATTAAAAAAAAAAAAAAAGAAGAAGCTGATTCTAAGAACCTGCAATTTTAATGCTTCTAAATTCTGATTTGAAGAATCAGCTTTTACCAGAATCTAAGTTTTGACAAACACCGCTTAATCACAATAGTTTTTTTTATCTTGGTTCTTTGCTCTCTTTTCCCCATTTCTTTCTTCATGTGGATGTTTATTATGGACATATTTATCTGTATTGTTTCAAACTTTTGGCTACAAGCAGATTAAGCGAAACTTCGATCTCCTCACAGCACCAGAAGGAGACTGCTACATGGGTTCCACAAGTAAGAATTAGTCCTAAAACGTTGCATATTCATCGCTTTTATCGAGGTTGTTAATGTATGGTTGTGAATACTCTTTATTGGGGTAAAAAGTTCCATCGTTGTTCTCATCTTTAGGAAGGCATTCCTGAGGAAAATGAAGTTGATTCTATTGAGGAGTCTGATGCTCTAGGTGACATGGAACGTGAATCATTGCAATATGAGGACCATGAAAGGGAATCCGGATCATTCCCGTACGAGGAACAGGAACAAGAACGTGGGTCATTCCAGTACGAGGAACAAGAACAAGAACGTGGGTCGTTCCAGTATCAGGAATGGGAACGCGGATCATTTCAGTACAAGGAACAGGACCGGGAACGCGGATCATTTCAGAAAGACGAACAAGACAGAGAAAGTAAATCGTTGCGGTACAAGAAGCAGGATCGAGAACGCGGATCATTTCAGAACGAGAAACAGGACAGAGAAAGTAAATTGTTGTGGTACGAGATGCAGGAGCATGAACACAAATCGTTTCGGTATGAGGAACAGAAAGAAGAACGCGGTACGCCATCTGTCTTGTGCCACCATAATGTTAGCCTTCTATATGTTTGATTAAAAAAAATACTGCTTCCAAATGGTAAACATTCAATAAAATTATATATTATTCTTGAACTTAATCGTTTGGAACATTATTTCTTGGAGTATTTTGACAAAATTTTCAAATTTTCTCTTGCCAAAACTATGCAGTCTCAACAATTTTGTTAAAACAAATAGGAATTTTTTTTTGGATTGCTAAATTTATATTAGGAGCAGTATTGTACCATATTTTGAAACGTGCGGCCTTATAGAAACATCGTTATGGTATTAGCAGTTTACCATAGGGATTTTCTAGTAACATAGCTGATGTTTATGAAGATACTGACACTATATCTTGTAAACTAGTATCTCATAACAGCTTTGTAAAAAAGAAGGAAGAGGATACCGTGCCAAACATACACCCAATAAAAGTGAAGAGTCGG